>VUQY01026423.1:0-23637 GCA_015108415.1 Tilapia sparrmanii
TGGGTGTCAACTACATAGCAATGAAAATGTATGCAATGTTTTCTAATATTGTCTAGGAAAAGCATGTACTGGTCCCAGCACAAAACTCTATAGCTCTTTGTCGTGATGCATACTCAATCATCCAGGTAAGTAAATCTCCAAAAGTTGTTTCTGTTCATCTGGACGTAGCATTTTCAATGGGAGAAACGTTTCATCACTCATCCAAGTGACTTCTTCAGTCTCAGCTGACTGCAGGTTTCTCCATCCTTATAAACAGTGCATTTGCATAATGACTGAAATTAGCACCTATGAATGAACAATGGGCTGGGAAGTCAGTTCCTTGATCATTAATATACAAATTCTCATGTCCATTGATCAAGAACCATTAATCAGTGCTTGTGTATTACAATAGATTCCAAAGCAGAAATGTATTCAAGATTTTTCGTAATACTTCTGTCCAGCTTTAAAGAGTAAAAAACTAACTAAAATAAAAAATCCTAATTTATAATAATACAATATTTTGGGAAGAATAGATTTTAAGAACAGATTATTGTAGGGTCTCGATCGTATAATATAAAGTAGCTGCTGTTGGGAATTGGTGCTATTTAAATAAAATTGAATTGAACTGAATTATTATTAGATCATTATTTATTTTTTTGACTGTTACAACACAAAAGCAGCATTTTTGAATATAACAACCTACATCTTTGAAAAAGAACTGAACTGAACTCAGCGAGTCAGAGCTACTGTGGTGAAGACATGGACAGCTTCAAAGTAACATGGCTGCGGTGCCAGCCTGACCGAAAGATGAATTCCAAAAAGAACCCCCAGCCCTTCACAGCATCAAAAATCCCCCACATCATTATTATAATGTCAAGTGGACTGTCATTATGCTGCTCTATTTCTAATTTATTTCCAAGTCATTAACTTAAATGCCAGGCTGTAACATGTATGTGCGTATATGTGAGTAAGTTACATGGACGCCATACTTTCCAAAACTGACTATCTGCTACCATCTCTCATGTTTATCATCAAATTTCATAAGAAAAATAAGAAAAACAGTGATTACTCCAATAACAGTTTCATTCAGTGTGTTCCCATATACACTGCTGTCAAGGTTTTGCATACACAACAGAAATACAATCTGTGGTACACTATGTAAGCATCTATGGTTGTTTAAATAAATCAGTAAATTAATAGATAAATAATATGTGTGGGAACATCCTGGGACATTAAACACAGCGTTTCTGCCTCCTCAAATTTGACAATTTGTGTTGTGTGCCTATGACCACTGAACTGAAAGTAACTGAAAGTAAATATTGCTTCAAAATAACATTTCAAGATAGTTGTCAAGGTGTGAGAGCTGCTTCCAGACAGATTTTGATCAAATCTAGACTTTGATGATGCTTTTAATCTATTATACAGTGGCAATATTGTGATTTTCTTTGATTTAATTCATTGATATTTAATTCAGTTTCAATTCAGTTCAGTGATATTTGTTGATATGTATTGCTGCATCAGTGAAAAATGTATAAAATACCTTACTAGATTACAAAAGTTTTGAATTAAGGTGTTGCATGAATTAATAAAGTTTATGTAAAACTCAAGTTAGACCATTAAAGCCAAGTTGTGCAGGTGTGAAGGACAACTAAGATTAAAAGCCTCCCTTTTGGTCACACTTCTCTCTGGTTTACTAAAATTGAATATCCTTCATTTCTGTCCTCTTACCATCCATTTCTGTCTTTATTGTTTTAATGAACATCTCTTTATTCTTTTCTCTTTCAACATCCAGCCAAGGTGGATTAAGCCAACAAGCCCAGGATGGTTTAATTTTGTCCTTCTATTCTTTTTCTTCTTCTTTAAATCTTTTCCTCTTTCTTTTTGTCTGTATGCAGGAAGCTCCACCCTTAAACCTCGGGCTGGTATAGAGGAATTACCAGTCTTTCACTCCCCAAATTTATCATCCCAGGACAACGTGGGATTACACTGGTCATTCATACTGACATAAAGGCTTTTGCATATATCAAATCCAAAACATATAATGTTTCTGGAAATATAAGGCATAATTTTAACTGCCTCAATAAGACTAATCTAATTTCTCTTTATGCCATTGCACTCTCACTAGTCCTCTGTTCAGGTTCAGCCAAGTGAATTAAAAGTTAACTCGCTAGATTTTTGCTGCTTTGCATTACAAAGAAATAGACAACTTGCAAGTTGATCCAAGTGAAAACAAAAGCCTTCTTTTTTACACAATCCAAGTGGAGAAGGAATAAAACATCTTGCAATGAAACTGATTAATCAAACAGAATGAGCATTTATCCAAACGCACAACTGAGAACAACTGTGACTATATATTTCAGTACTTAATAACTTTGTAGCTCAATAATGAATGTTGTTCGCTGACCACATCATAGGAGAGCACATGCTCACTTGCAGTTACAGTCTTGACACTCTTTATGCTGGTCCATGGTATTTTCTCTCTTTGAAACTTATGTTTGAAGATACAATGCTAAATGTCTGGATGTGGTCAAATCTCAAAAATTTTAAAGAAACCTTCCAAAAAAATCATGATCCATATCTGAATTGACTCAAAAAGTGAATTACCTCAAAGGTAAGGTAAATCTTACCAGTGGTAAAAATCCATCCATAACTTCTCAAGTAATCCTGTTGAAAAACAAATGAGGCACACAGGCAATTCAAACTAATCACAAAATCTCCATGGCATTATAGATTTAAAAAGCACAACAAAGGAGTATTTTACTGCACTAATTTGCTGTTTGATCTTCAAACTCCAATGAAGACAGATGTGTGGGAATGTGTTTGTGGTTTTACACAGACACACGTGCTCAAAGAGCAAAGCACAGCACAAGGATATGGAAACAGAAAAGGGAAAGAGAGATCACAAGTATTGATTTTTTTTTACTTTTAGTATAGGTGAGAAGGTAGGCAGGGATTTACAAGGTGGGGAGAGACAGCAAGTGAGAAAATGTTGTTAGAAAACAATGAACACACAGAGATCCAGCAGAAGGGCTTGCTGTGGGGTACAACAGTGACAGCTGAATTATGGATTTCTGAATTGTAGAGGACAGAGTGGAAGAGCGAGAGTCAGCTGGGCTTAGCTTTACCACTGCATTGTCAAACTGACATACTACACACACACAAGAATCACAGTACTCTGTGTGTGTGTGTGTGTGTGTGTGTGTGTGTGTGTGTGGACACAGGACCTGAGCAAAACCAAGAGCTGTAGCATGTTTTGCAATTGTAGTGAAATTGTGATGATAATTCATAAAGATTGTTTGATGTTTCTTAATGAATTGCAGGGACGTTCTTGCTCTCTGTCATGCTGAAACTACAATAACCTGTACAATAAGTGATGTTTTAAACAAATTATACACTTTGAAAACCCAGCAAAAACTTTCAGTTGATAAGCTAAGGTGGAAATGCTAAAGCTTATCAATAGTTTTAATGTAAGTAAAATGCACTAATGATAGGCTTATCATAAAAGCTGGGCTTGAAATACCCAAAATGTGTTTCACACCACCAATATTATTAAAGCAGCCTAATCTTCATAGCTGGGAGCAAATTATCCAGAGTTCCAATTCATATTAAAGCACCTATTGCCAAAAGTGTTAGCTTGTCTACCTTCACACATATATGTCCTTAAATGATATCCCATTCTTAACCCACAGGGTTTAATATGATGTCAGCACACCCTTAGCAACTATAACGGCTTCTGGGAAGGTTGTACAACACCTTTAGGAGTGTGTTTATGGGAAATTATGACCATTCTTCCAAAAGTGCATTTATGAGATCACACGTTGATGTTGGATGAGAAGGCCTGACTGTCTCTGCTTTAATTCACCTCAAAGGTGTTTTGTTGGGTAGACGTTGGAACGACGTTAGTGACAGCTGAAGAAGTCACTTGGATGAGTGATGAAAACGCTATGTCCAGATGAACAGAATCAACCTTTTGGGATTTTCTTACCTGGATGATTGAGCATGCATCAAGACTCTTGAGATTGAGAAATGAAGCCACCTCATGAAGCTGTACAAGCTGTAATTATAGAAAAAGAGCTTTCCAACATGTTCTACCAAAAAGTTTAAAAATCACCCAAAATTACATTTCTTTGTCTTTGGCCTTGGATTTGGTCACTAATCAAGTCAAGTAGAGTTTTATTGTCAACCCAGCAATATACACTCGAGTATACAGTGGGACGAAAAATCGTCCACCTGGATCAAAGGTGCAAACTGTAAAAAAAAAATGACAAAATAAAAATGAAAAAAATTCAAATAGGATGAAAAAGTAGGATGAAAAAGCTAAATGACTTTCTCTGAAGGACAGTCTATAGAGTTTTTTCTATCCAAACAAAACCACATATTTCCTAAATCACATCAACTATTTCCTCATCACGATGGACCACAAGCAAGAAAAGTCTCATAACAAGTGTTTAAATTGTTAAATTAAAAGGTATTATTGTATTATTGTATTATTGTAAAAATGTGTTATGGTGCAGACCATGTGTGTTTAAATTTGCTTCAACCAGTTTCTTTCCATCTATAGGCTAGTGTTGGATTTTCATCTACTGTTAAATCTGACAGAATTGTGTGTGTGTGTGTGTGTGTGTGTGTGTGCGCGTGTGTGTGTGCGTGCACATACACCTGCTTATGCGGCAGTGTGTGTGTACTCCAGCAGCAGGATACCAGTCTAAGTAGCCTGGGGATAAAGTGTGCAAGAGGAGATAAGGATAGCACACAACCATGATAACAGATATTATGCCTTTACCTTTAAACACACCAGTGCACAACATGGAATCTGGCAAAGTACACAATAAAACACAAAATTACGTACACTGCTCAAAAAAAATTAAAGAAGCACATCAGATCTCAATGGGGAAAAAAACAATAAAAATCATGCCCCATGCCTGGTGATATGGACAGGGTGATGTGCTAGGAACAAAAAAAGATGCCAAACTGTTTGATGGAAATGAAAATGATCAGCCTACAGAGTTTTGAATTTAAAGATAATTGCAGAAATTTCATTGATGCTCAGTAGCTTGCATGGCCCCCAGTTACTTTTATGCATGCCTGACAACACCAGAGCATCCTCCTATTGAGATGACAGATAGTCTCTTTGGGATCTCCTCCC
Source organism: Tilapia sparrmanii (assembly GCA_015108415.1). Lineage (NCBI taxonomy): Eukaryota > Metazoa > Chordata > Actinopteri > Cichliformes > Cichlidae > Tilapia > Tilapia sparrmanii. Next base: position 5,126 of record VUQY01026423.1, read on the forward strand.
ATATCTAGACCAGGGCATCACTGAGGTCCTGGACAGTCTGAAGCGTAATATGGGGCATCGGATAGGGTTGGGGTGTTCAGAGGTGCTCTATTGAATTTACATTAGGCAAGCACAGGGGCCATTCAATGGTCTCAATTCCTCAATTCTTCTGTAAATTCTTGGATACTTTCATCCCATGAGACCAGAAATCTCTGTGGCCCAGAGAAGCCCAGGACCCACTGCACCAGTGTAGAGTCTATTGACACAACCCACCAAATACCTAACGGCAGTCAGGGTGCCGTTGCCTAGCCTGTAGAAATGTGTGCATCCCTTCACGGATATACCTCCCCAGACCATCAGTGTACCAACACCAAACATGTCATAAATGATTTTACAGGCTCAGGATTAACCTGCTCTCATGTGTGAAAAGCACATGGCACCAGTGGAATACCAATTCTGGTATTCTTTGGCAAATGCCAATTTGGTTCCACAGTGCAGGCAATCAGCACAGGACCTAGTAGAGCAGAGGTTCCCAAAGTGTGGGGTCCGCATAGCCATTGGGGGGGGTATGAAAAAAAAAAAAAGAATGCTTGGACACTGCTAGCATAATTGACAGGTTTTTGACGGGGCTCCCACACAAACGCAAAGCAGGAGATGACGCATCGCCAAATATGTTTCCAAACCAACTTCCTTCCAAACCAAAGACTAGAAAATATGGTGAAGCATATCTTCCCTTTGGTTTCACCTGCACAAGTGCCAAGGTAGGTCTCCCTGCAGAATTGGTTTTCCCTGCGTCGGGAGCATGTGCTGGGCTCTCCAAATCACGGACAAACAGTATCCCACATTCTTGATTTTTAGTTCACAAACACTTGTTGTAATAAATAACTACTCCTGACATTTTGGAGATGTTAGCTCTTTATACAGTAAAGTTACAGTGCACCATAAAAAAAAAAATCCTAAAAAAACAGTAATATTCCGGCAGCTGGGGCGCCAAAATAATACCAGAAAATAACAGAAAATAACTTTCTCATAAAAAAATACGGTTATTTTCAGTAATGACAATACAGTTTGTTGCCCTAATTTTACATGGGATTTTGCCTTTTTCAAGTGCTTTTAAACATTAAATTAGGAACAATTTAAAGTGACTAAACAATGAAATTACCTATAAACAAGGTCAATGAATGCGGCAATATGAATAATAATACTTAAATTTACAGAAATATACAGTTAACAGTTGGTTTAAATAATAATGGATTGCATTCATATAGCGCTTTATGAGACCCTCAAAGCGCTTTACAATTCCACATTATAATTCCCCTCTGGCCGTCACCAGTAGGTGAAGTGTCTTGCCCAAGGACACAACGACCGAGAGTGTCCGAGCCAGGACTCGAACCAGCAACCTTCTGATTACAAGGCGAACTGCCAACTCGTGAGCCATGATCGCCCTAAATAAGAACAATAATAATAATTATTATTTGATGTAAAAAAAGTTTATACGAATCATTTTATATATTTTTCCACAGCATTACATTTGAATTTAACAGTTCAATCTTTCAAATAATGGACAAATATGTGTGAAATTGTGATGCATTTGTGAATGTATTTCAACAAACTAAATATGCATATGTACAGACAGATACATTTAAAAAACAGGAAAATTATGTTTTATTACATTTACAGTGATTTTACATTAATTTACATTTGAAATGTAAAATCACAGTCTATGTAAATTTAATGGTATTCTAGAAGAACAGTACAAAACTGTAAAATACACAGTGAAATACATTTATATTACAATTTTTTTTACAGTGTGTTTGAGAAAGTACAACATCCATTGATATAGGAGGCAGCTTTAAATCTCCTTATTATAAACGTACTGTATGATTCACGTCAGCACTTTATTAGGATTATTTTTCAATCGGACTAAAAATCAGCTGATAAATGAAGTATTTTCTTTAAAATACTGTGGAATCAAACTGTGTTTAAGTTCAAGCAGTACTAATATTACTAATATACTTTTTTTGCACATAACTGTAACTTTGATTGGTAGAAATGGGAAACCATAAACAGACAGAGCAACAGACAAATGGCAGTTCTGATTTTCAGGATTCAGGGCTGTGGTTCAAGTCAACAAGAAGAAAAACAGTATTTTAGCTGGAAATTAAGCAATAAGAGATCTAGAGAAGTCATATTACGAACTTTATTATTCTTAAAATCTCTGCATAAGTGCCAATAAAAGTAAAAGTCTGACAAAATTATAGCTACAATCTACAGAATAACATATTTGGGTTCTTTCTAGAACTGTTAAAAGTTAGAACAGTGTCAGAGTGCAACCTGCTGCTGAGGGAACACATGCTTTCGCTTCTCTCTTCGTTCTCCTTTCACTTTGCCTTAATTCCTCCACGCCTGTCGAGTTTTCTCTTTTTCCTGCACCCTCCACTTTCTCTCAACGTCTCTTTAATTTCTATAATTTTTTACACACAGCCCTGAACAATAATTCTCCAGGCTGTCTGAAGAATTGTTCATTTCATTTTCTGTCCAGTCCTTGTAAAATTGTTTCTATATTTAACAGACAACTTTGCAAAGAACCAGTTTTAAATGGTAGCTTTAGCTACTTTGTTACTAGCAGTAACCTTTGTTATATTTTGATCAGGAATGCTCATACACTCATCATGAACTTTGCACTTGTAATCATTTCTTTGAGTTGTTCTTTTTCAGGGCTGGAATGATTGAGATAAAAAACCAGACATGAACCTTTAATGGTGCAGAAATGTTTCTGTGCCCTTCCCCAGATCTGTGCCTCAGCACAAACCTGTCTCAGAGGTCTACAGATCACTCCTTGGACTTCATGATGTGGTTCGTGCTCTGACATGTGCTGTCAGCTGTAGGATCTAACGTAGACAGGTGTGTGCCTCTTCAAATAACACGAGATGGTCGGTGGAAACTGGATGGACCCGAGCTCAATTTTGAGTGTCAAGGCAGATGCTGTGAATGTACATGTTATATTTTGTATTGGTACTGTGTGTAGATTTTGTAAGAGGAATATTGAATTTAATCAATTTTGGATTAAGGCTTTTAACATGACAACATGTGGAATAAGTGAAGGACTTTGACTACCTTCCAGATGTGCTGTGCACACACCTCATTTAATATCTGGTTACATGTCCCTTAATAATTTGCACCTCATGGTAACCATCAACAAGCTTCTGGCACAGCGCTGTCTGTGACCACTCGTCTTTGCAGAACTGGCAGAGTTCATTTCATTTTCTTGGTTTCCGTCCACAAATTTGCAAAGCAACACTTTATTTACATTTTACAAAGCATCAACTTTTTTATAACTAGGGTTGTACATGTGTTTAGCATGACAGTTTGACTCTCTGCATCCATCTTCACTCACTTATCCAGTTCAGACAGATCGCCAGTCTGTTGCAGGGCTAACACAGACAACCATTCACACCCACATTCCCACCCATAGACAAAGTAGAATTGCAAGTTAACTAACTCCACTAGCTGCCCTTTATTTATAAGACAGCATTTCCAATAAGCCCTGTAAGAAGCCAGAAAACAGCAGAGCAAAGAGAGACAAGGGTGAAGATGAATTGGAAAGAAACGCCATAAATTACAATCGGAGTTAAATCCTCAAAACAAAATGTTGCAGTATATCATTTCATAGTCTGGATAGTGCACTTGCGTGACACACTCTTTCTTTTAGCTCTCTATCTTATGACTCTCTTCCACTTTATCTCTTTGTCTCCCTCTCCCTGTCTTCTTTTCTCTTTGTGTGGAGCCTGCTACAACAGTTTGATTTACTTAAGTGGCTCCATTCTGCAATCAGACTCAGACAAGAATTTTCTTTGTGTGTGTGTGTGTGTGTGTGTGTGTGTGCGGTTTAAACCCCAGCCACCAGCTACTAGTCTGAGGTTCATTAGCCTGATCAATCATTCAGTCTCGTCTCTTCTCAAATATTTTCTCTCTCTCTATTTTTCTCTGTTTAAATGTAATTGATTCATTCTTATGTCAAAAAAGTTTTCTGCTTTTGTTCCTGCTTTTCTTCATCCCTTCTTTCCGCTGGCATCATCGATTAGGTCTGGTGTTGAGAAGTATTTCGTGCCCTCTCCCTTCTCCATCTCTTTCTTTCAGTGGTTCATTGATTGTTTCTGGTGTTGAGGAGAATTGCCTATTTGGTCCTCAAGTAAAAAGCACTAAGTGTTATTCACGTTCCTCTCCCCGCCTTGGTCTGACCTCCCTTTTGCTTTCAGTGTAGACGCTGTCGATAAGCTTTGGAGTCATCCCACCATTTGCAGAGAAACTTTCCATTTTCTATGTTGCTTTTTCCTGTCTGAGGAGATTTCCTTCTCCTCGCCCTGTAAAGGCCAGCTGGTGAAGAACGCTTGTCTGTTGCCCTCTGATGCCAAAATACCAGCATGTGGAAGAACGATGAGCTATTAAGTTGCCTTAAAACAAATGGCACTCATTTTTAAACTGGTTTCTCTAATTTTAAAAATGACATTTGAAATGGAGCCCGGTGAAGTGGACAGACAGTGTGGACAGTGTGTTCTTTCTATGTTCTCAACATTGTAAAGATAAGATAAGATTAGCCTTCATTAGTCCCACATGTGGGAAACTTTTGGTCTGTTCTGTTCTTCTAAGGATGATTGTCAGTGTTTTCAATTGTTATTGGGATTTTTGATAGTATCAAACTTTAAGTTATTCCAGCCCATTCTCACTCCCGAGGCGTAACATACGATTTGTCAAGTCCCGAGGTGTTCCTGAGGAACGTGAAAGGTGACCTTCCACGTTCTTGTGCTAGCACCGGGTTATGGATGAAATCCAGTAGAATGAGGCTCCCGTGGTAAAACACGTTCCAGCCATGTATTCCAGCCCTGACCCTAACCTTAACCAGCATTTTAATGACGTTAGGCAGTGTTTTCCAAAGCGATTTAAGTAAAACAAACGCACATGTGTGGATTCATTCCAAACGGTCCTCATGTTTCCTCATTTTTCCAATCTCGTAATATAAGGACGTGTTGGGTGCACGGAAGTGTAATATATCGACGATTTGTCACCTAGTGTAAAATGTTACGCTTTGGGAGTGAGAACGTGTTGGTAACAAAATTCTATTTGGATGATTTATTTTTTGTGTGAAGACTTTGAAGTCTAGTGTCTGGGTGCATTACTCCCAGCTAATATGTTACACTATATAAACAAAAGCATTGGCCTAATCTTTGAAATCAGTGCTTTCAATCCAATTGCTACAGGTGTATAAAATCATACAGCAAGTCTGCCTTTACAGAAAGAATGGATTGTTCTATGCTGTAATAGGATGCCACCGTTGCAAGAAGTAAGAAGAAATTTCCTCCTTCCTAGATACTCCACAATCAACTTAGTTGGAAAGGAAACAGTAAAGTATATAAGATTCATCAATACAATTAAAACAATTTGAAATTAAAAACATTTTACAGGTACAGTTGGTTACTAAATCATTCAGGGCTTCTGGAGTGATGAATCTAAATCTGAAGTTGTTGTAAACATGTATGGAGGAGGTCAGGCGAGAGGTACAGCAGTGAGTGTCTACAGGCATCTATAAAATACAGTGGAAGCTGTCATTGTTTCAGGCTACGTTTCAGCCAGCGGTGTTGGGGAGTTTGGCAAAACAATGAAAGCCATCAGATTTGGAGCCAACATGCAACACCATATGGAAAGTGTCATATTGCAAGACGATCACAAATACACTGACATGGATACCTGATAGAAAATCAGTCACTGGAACATTATCAGTCAGTGACTGGCCTCCTACGAGCCCAGGCCGCAACCTTATTGAAGGATTAAGTTGGGATCGACTGGACAGGCAATGAAAAAAAAAGCTGGAAAACTTTGGAATGCCCTTCAAAAAGCCTGGAAAATTTAGTTCAATTCAGTTTTATTTATATAGCAAAAGTTCATAACAACAGTTCCCTGAAAGCACTTCATAAAACTACTTCAGATGGCTGTGCCAAATACGAAGTTTCAAGCTCAATAAAATTGTTCAAACTATCCTTTTGCCTGTTCTAGTGTATTTCCATGTAGGTTTTTACATGTTTCAAGAAAGCACTGCACCATCCATCCATCCATTCGCTTCCGCTTATCCTTTTCAGGGTCGCGGAGGGCGGTGGAGCCTATCCCAGCTGTCATAGGGCGAGAGGCGGGGTACACCCTGGACAGGTCGCCAGTCTGTCGCAGGGCCAACACACAGGGACACCCTAACCATTCGCACTCACATTCACTCGCACATTCACACCTAGTGGCAATTTGGATTATCCAATTAACCTATCCCGACAAGCTGCATGTCTTTGGACGGTGGCAGGAAGCCGGAGTACCCGGAGGGAACCCACGCAAACACGGGGAGAACATGCAAACTCCACACAGAAAGACCCCGGCCTGGTGGTGGAACTGAACTCAGGAGCTTCTTGCTGTGCGGCAACAGTGCTAACCACTGTACCTTTCCTAAAGCACTGCACCTCTTTCCCATTTTCCTAACCAAATATAAAGACATGAGGGGTGGTGGGGGCTGATATGTAATGTAAAATGAGTTACACAAAGCTTGTCTTTAAAAATGTAAATGTATGATATTTTTGTAAATGGGCCCGATGTAGCTTTCAACTTTTTGAAGTTTTCACTGAGGCAGACTGGCCGGCTTTCTAAACTGAAGAGGTGTTATTTCCCACTCTTTATGATGCTTCAGTATTTGACTGACATCCAACATAAATATTTTTCAATGCTTTCTCCAGCTTCTTTCTATTGTAAGGGAAGGTTAAAGAAATAAAAGGCTGGCTTCCACATTAGTGCATATCTGTGCACTAAATATCAGCTAAAGACCAAATAAAGAAATAAGCACATACTTTTTTAAAAAGGAGAAGTGGAGATAGTAATATCTTAAGACGTTTTACTGAGTATTGATTAATTAGCTTGGACCTCATCTACATTGGGAAAGGAGGCCCACACAAACCTTCAGTCATTACACGAGCCTACGTCGTGCTGTTTCTGATCATGTTTAGATGATGACTATAGTTCTCTCTGTTTCCGTTACTCTTATACACATGTCTCTTTCTCACCTTCTTTCCTTCCAGGTATTTTTCCTCTTGATTTCTCCCCCTTCACGGCCCCTCCTGGTGTACTCTGAGTAACTGTGGTTACCATAGTTCCTATCTTCAGACTATCACAGTCTGTTTCCTATCAAACTCCCAACTATGACCAACTCAATAAGGGGCCATTGCCTAGTCAAAACAACTCAGCATCTGGTGCTCGTCACTATCCACAGGCAAACATATCTTGGATCAGCTGCAGTGTTTCGAGCAGCCAGACTATGGTCGTCGTCTTCATGCTCCAGGATAATACTACCACAAACATGTGGAGAGACACCAGGAGAAGCTCTGTCGTTAAATGGGTTTTATCGAGAAATACGTTTCAATCAAATTTTAAAAAGAAAGAAGCTGTCATCAGTGAGGTATAGTAGCCTTTGTTTCTCTACAGTTGTGACAAGAATCCAAAGTTTTGGATCTAAGCAGCTTTTTGCTCTGTGCTGTGTCTCAGTTTCCAGTTTAAAAACATCCAATCGAGCCTATCCTATCATATCAGCTACAGAAACACACTGGGGGCAGGGACTTTATCAGATAAAGAGTGATAAAAGCCATGCCCATGCCCAGAGTTGCTATTACAATCAAATACTTGCTAAATGATATTTGATTGTTGTAGCAATCAAATAATAAAGAAACATTTTTGAAAAGGTCTAATGTACAGGTATTTGGGTCCTGTAGTTTTATTGGGACATTTAAACAATGCCTTTTGTTTAGTCACACTGCTTGTATATGAAAAAAGAACTAGAAAGGATGTGACAACATATTCTGAAGAACAAAATAAAAGTCCCATTTTTAAATCGCTTCCAGACAAACTGTGTGTTTGACACAGACAGTCAAACAAGAAAACAGCAGTCATTGTTATATTTACCACGTGTAATTTAGAGATTAGTGACCTTTCGCCACACTCCCAAATCTACATGCTCTCCTTTGTGTTAATAAAATCCGTCAGCCGCTCTGTGACAGCAGATTAATGTTTAGGTACAGAGGCTTGGAAATAAAAACATACAAGGAGAAACCACGACAAACACTTCCACCAAGTCTGTTACCCTGGGAGTCAATCCACAGTCATCCAAATAACCAGCTGCAGCTCACATACTGAATCCAAAATGAGTGGATGTCTTTAAAAAAAAGTCTAAAGTCTCTTTACCATATGTTACGGCTAAGTACAACCGAGCAGCATACTCCTCTTCCTCCTCCTCCTCTTCCTCTGAGTTAGGCTCAGGTATGTTGGCTAACAGCGGGTTGTCGTGCGGATTAGCTGACTGTGGATGTGATTGGTCAATGACAGATGGGCAGGAGGGGGAGGGCATGGGAGAACCTATGAAAGACCACATGAAAGAAAAAAGGATGATGAATGTGGAGAATGAACAAAAGTAACATTGAAATCTTTGAAAAAAGAAAAAGAAACGGCTGAACAATGAAGTATGGTGATGCTCGCTGATGGTGTGACTTAATATTGCTCTGTTACACTCAACACATAAAACACACTGACAGGTGTGTGTCTTTGTACTACACAGTAAACAAATATCAGTGATCTTAAAAAAATCTATTCATCAGTTCTGTTGTAAGAATATGTGAGCAGCAACAATTAATTAGAGCTCATGTGCAGCATCGCTTCCACTGACGTGATTAAAAAAGGATGGTCAGGCTCAGCACCACGTAAAAAAGGCTCTCGTGTTGCGCCTGCACGAGACCAGTCTCAAAATCAGCTGTGTATCAGTTTGGTAACTTTGAATAAAACACACAGACAGACCTCCAAACACTAATGTGTACGCACCCAAGCAGAAGTCACTAAATGCCAAACAGAGAACTCGGTCCACATTTGGAATCCATTCAAATGTGTATTAAAACAACAAAAACACCCTTGATTAAAACATTTCTGGCTATTCAGACACAAATGTGTTGTGTTTATTTCTAAATCTCACTCTCACATTAAAGCGAAATACAAAATCAGTGTTTGCTCATTTGCAGAAACAAAGCTGCAGTCTTGTTTGGCTGAGCATTTTATAGACACTGACTGCAATTCACCTTTCTTAAGATTTCCCACCTTATAAACAGTACAGCTGCACAAGGATCAAAACTAGCAGCACTGACTAACAATGGGCTGTGAGCTCAGCTCATGATAGTTGATATTCAAATTGTTATGCCCATACTTTATACTTTAAGGCGCCCTCTTCGACACAGAAATGCCCTCCTCGACTCCCCATTCCCACCAGCCTTCCTCCCTGTCCAGGATGTGCACATCATCACCTTTCAAAGACTGGCCGCTGGCCTGCAGGTGCAGACAGACTTGAGTCCTGGCCTGGTAAGGAAGCTCTTCTGTGTCACGAGAACTGTAACACTGTGTCTCACCCCAAGAGTAAATCTGCCTGTGGAGGAACTTGGTATATTACGTAAGACACAATATTTATTTTAACGTATTCACCAACAGTTTCTGTAACTGTTCGTACAGTGGGAGGAAAAAAGATTTGTTTGGCTGTACGTGAAGGTTCTCAGTCATCCAGGTCATCGTAGTCTCATCTGAGAAGCTTCAGAACTGAAGAAACTTCTCGGATGAGAGAGGTGAAACGTCTTCCAGCAACTTAAAGAAATCCAGATGCTTTTCTTTCCAAGCTCCTTAGACGATTGCCTGCTTAATTTTTAAGTCATACAGTGATTTGCCTGTCATTGAGTCAAATAAGAATTCAGTTACAACCCATCTAATATTCTCACTCTCACAGATCAACTACAAATAGTCAACCTAAACTCATCAGTTACTTCCATTCCAACCCCTGCAGCAGCATGGGCAGGACCAAAGAGCCGACACGCGACATCGGGGACAAGACTGTAGAAACGCACGAGGCTGGACGGGCCTACGAGACAATCAGCAAGAAGCTTGGTGAAAAATCATATCGCAGTAGCCTTAGAAGAAAAAACAGGAAGAAAAACTGGAATGCAATATTAAAGAAAAAATGAAGCAACTAAGAGTGACGACAAACCCAAAGAAACAAACGTCGAGAGAATTACAAAACACAAAATTACTGATAATATTTTATCAATAACAACAAACTGAATATCTGCTACATTTCCAATACAATCAGCCAACAAACAAAACAGTGCAAATAAACTTCAAGGTAATAGGAACTGAGTGATACCTTCTGTATTTACTGAAAATAAGCCTAATTCAGAAGACATTCACTCATCATTCACCATCTAAAGAAGACAGAGTTGTGTTGAACCACCAATGAGCTACATGGTGCCTTAATGTGAATGCCAAACAAGGCGCTGGGCTCTGATGGATCTCCATTTCTTACTCTATGATTCGTCAGAACAGTCACAGTAATAAAACATAACAGCCTGCTTCCTTCCCATATTAACACAGCTGCAGTAACATTTTGACTAAAACCAGATAAAGACCCTACTCTACCTACCGACCTCTGTCATTAATCAATACCCACATTAAAGTTATCCCTAAGTCACTTGCATCTAAGTTAGAAACAGTCCCTGAATAATTCATAACAACCTAACAGGATTCGTCAAAGACAGACGTTCTACTAATACATTTAGAAGGTTATTCAACCTCATTAGCCTGGAACCGCGTCGCAACGCTAAAGCAACAGACGAGATGCAGAAAAGACCTTTGGCAAAGTTTACTGGTCTTCCTTTTCATGGTTCTTCATGAATTTGGTTTTGGAAAGTCTTTTATTCATTGGATAAGAACTGTATATAATTCACCAAAGGCCAAAGAGCTGAGTATGACCCAAAGAACACTGTTTGTACAGCCACGCATGGAGCTGGAAACATAATACTTCTGCTAAAGCTACAGGAGGACTTCACCACACTGAGGGTCCAACGGACCACGACATGTACCGTTGGAAGATAACAGAGACTAACACAGCCAGAACACGGAACGTGGGACGTGGATGAGTCGTCAGGCATGACAATGACCCAAATAAAAGTGCAGGGCTCACCATTTTGAGGACGTCGTTGTTGTTATGGACCTAACTTTAGTTTTAGACTGTTTTCTGTCTATCATTCGAAATAAATGTAAATTCATTTTGTTGTTAAATTCAATTTCAATTTAATTTATAATTTTTGTTTATTTGTCATAGTATTTTATATAAAAGGTTAAAACTTTGAAGGCAGTGGACAGCACATCTGCAGGCTGCAAGTGAGTGTGTGAAAACTAGCTGAATACCAATTTGATTATCATCTAAAGACAAATTCTATTGTTAGGTAAAGGCTACAGTATTGGAGCGAGACCCCAAAGACCTGATAATCCCCCATTATTAGCCTGAGGCAAAAGGCAAACAAGGGTCAAACGGAGCATGGGTGCAGCACAAAGCAACTATACCTGATTATAAACTGTTTAAAGTCCTTCTGTCCTAGGGTTCAAAGAAGCAGTGAAAAAAAGGGAATGCGCATAAAAAGGCATGAACTATTTAAGTCCATTAAACAGTTAATGCCATCATGCTGCAAGCATCAAGTGCATTATAGTAACTCCAGCTAATCAGTGACCACTGCTTTAACCAAACTTCAATATGTGGGCTCCAAATGCATTTATTACTTTATATGCTATACTGCATAAAAGTTATTTTGATTATAAGACCATACAGTGCTGTGTTTCATGTATGAGCTAGTAGTGTTTTACACAGTGATGAGAAATGAGCTGTTTCTGAAAGGCTGATTGGACGGCTGCAGTACTCCACAGAACATGTGGCCTGGAGCTACTTAACCAAAATCAGATAGTTCTCTATACCATTATACTTTAAATATAGACCCAACACTAACCTGAGCAGAAAATCTATCTGAAGGCACTTCCCACAGTACGATCGCTCACAGTGTGAAATACAGGAAGTGGAATCATTACAGTTGGGTTAAGCCATGACATCACACACGTGCTAACTAGATAAAGAGCTACATGCCTAAACGTCACATAAGCATAAATACATATATCTATATCTATCTATCTATATATATACAGACTCACTATTTAATTAAAACTTTTGTGCACCTTTCCCACAGCCACTGACTGCAATAAATGAGGTTCAGACAAAACGAGACAAATTTGAATTCTTCTTTTCTTACAGCAACTTTGGTCCTCTGCAGTCAGTAAAACGAGTGCAGGTCGATCTGCCTCCCTGCGTCTCTGTCTCTCTGTGCAAGTTTGTGAGATGGTGTCAGCCTTTGGTTATAGATGACTATGAGCTGGTGCAAATCCACTCTGTGCTGGGCAAGGTTTCAGTAACAACATCCTGACAGAAAGACCTCAGCTACAATGTAACAAAAGCAACAAAATCATGTCAGTGTAGAAAAAAGTGACTGTGAAAAAACAAACAAACAACAACAGAAAAACAGCAGAAACTCACAAACACTAGGCTGAACAAACATTAGGTTTGGGGGCAGCCGGCGGTGTCAACAAACTGATTTGTGCTACAGTGACCGAACATAAGCTGCTGTGTGTTCTGTGACATAAGGAAGCAGCGCTGCTTTGTGTAATAGCTGTAGCAGTTTCATGTTAGAAAGGAAAGGAAATTTAGACTAGTCATAATATTTCCATCAAACACTCCAGTGTATAATCAGCCGACACAAATACGCACAGTACGGACGCACGCACACGTATGATGTAGTCTGTCCCCTGACAGTAGAGGTTTTGCTCATGTGGCCTTTGGAGGAATGATGTGTGTGTGGGGTATAAATTAGGCCTATCCATAGGGTACCACGAAACAAAGAGCAATATGTTGCCGTCTCTTTCCACAGACACACTTTGTGTGCCTCCAAAGAGAGAGAGGAGCAGCCGCACAACCAAACACTTACCAGTCTCTCTGAGGCAAACTGGGAAATGTAAACTGGTGAGATTTACGTCACAATACTATGTTCTTGTTGTTTCTGGAGTAGTTTAGTTAATAACTGCCTTTTTAAATTAATGATTTGTAATTGTTTTCTTCGTCACCATGGCAATGAGACTCAGGTGGATCAAAACTCTCCTGAAAACCAAACAAAAAAGGGGGGAAAAAGTTCACAAAGGAAGGCTCCATCCACAGGCTGAAACCAGTTGCTCTCATATGTTTGACAACAAAAAATGCATAATTCTTTTAAACTGTCCTGTCTCTTAACTTTCAGTTCAGCTGCACAATAGTTTCATGTCAAAGATAATCATTGAAGACCTCAAAATCCAAAGCATGCCAAGTTATATTAATGTGCACCCTCATGGATGCAGTCACACAGCGATCCAGCACAGTAACACAGGGGCTCAGGTACTCTCTGACATCACATCCTAGTACATAGGTAGGCATGCTCAATCATCCAGGTAAGTAAATCCCAAAAGGTTGATTCTGTTCAGCTGGACGTAGCGTTTCATCATCATCCAAGTGACTTCTCAGCTGACTGCAGGTTTCCCCAACCTCATTAGCATGCATGTCCATTTGCATATTTGCATATTAATGATCAACACACTGACCTCATAGCCCATTGTTCATCCAGTTGGCTAGTGTCAGTCATTGTGCAAATGTACTGTTTATAAGGTTGGGGAAACCTGCAGTCAGCTGAGACTGATGCAGTCACTAGGTAGAAGTAGTAAGAGTCATGAAGAGCAAGAAGTACGTGCATGCATGTTGAAAGAGTAACTTGCTCTACATTACGGCTGAAAACAGTCGACCATTGAATCCAAAAAATATCCAAAAATAAGTTGGCCTTTAAGCCATAAATGTCTTTGGCCAAAACGTAATTTGAGTGCTCGACCAAAAAGAAGCACTGCAGCCAGGGAGTGGATCCAAGCCCCTGTGGTGCTGAAGAATTTGTCCTTCTGCACTGCGCAGGCATCCAGAATGAGATGAAGTTGTGTGTTTTCCTCTGTCCAACAAATGAAACCAGTATTAATGGGTTCAAATAGAACAATGCTTTAAAGGTGCAATACACTGAAAATGAACTGCAGATAACCTGAAACATGAACCAACGCAGGCGCCAGCTTCACTCAGTGGGTAAGCACAAGGCAGTGACCTGTGGCCCTGTGCTGCATGTCTCTCTCCAATTTTCTGTCTCCACTACACGTGCACGCGTCTTCTTATAACACTTTGCACACAAAGATGTGACTGAAAGGATTTTTCCTCTATAATAACTTTGAGCTCTTGTCACATCATATTGAGGGACACAAAGTCAGTGTACAGTCTACACTGGCCAGTGGCATTAGTGAATACAGAGCACTGAAGGTAAGCCAGACAAATCAGGTCACCCACACTGCGTGAACAGAGGCCAACGCTTCGCTTTTGTCTTGAGTGCCTGCTTTGCTTTTACCTTGACAGCTGACAGGGACCTCCAAGGCAAGTTTCCCTCTCTCACTGTGTGTGTATGTGTGTGTGTGTGTGTGTCATTTGCTGACCTTACAGGACTCAGAAAATCCCCTCTCGTCCCAGTGCCTCAAGCTGACATGGTGTTGTGTATCAGGCAGCTCAACATGTGTGTTGGATGATTTCTATGTGATAGCAGAAAAAAGCAATAACAGCAACATGTAGAGTCTCGAGTGACTGCTGTGTGCTGCTGCGAAGCAATGACGACTCACTCAGTACTGTAACATCTCTGAGTAGCCTGTACTGCTCTTCATTTCATATCGTATGATATCATATAAGTCAAGACTCATGTGCTGGTTTAAAACCATAAAGGTTTATCTCATTCTCACACTTTAGCATCCAGCTGTTATAGCCTGTGTGCTGCGTTCACGTCACAGTTTCAGATCAAGCCTATAGCCAGGGCTGCACATAAGTGGTCCGCAGGTGCGCTGTCAAAATAAAAGATGCGCACCAGACAAGAAGCTGCAACACGCGTTTGCGTACATAAGATTTTCTGGAGGAGGACAGACATTTGTTTAGAACTCTTAAAGATGTCGAACACCAAAGTAACTGATTAAAGGAGCTTCTTCGACATCTTCGACGTTGCAACTTCTTGTCTGGTGCGCATCTTTTATTTTGACAGCGCATGCGCACCTGCGGACCACTGATGTGCAGCCATGACTATATCTCTGATGTAGCTGTTAGGAGCAGCCGACTGCACCCAGGGCCAGGAGATGTTTGCTTCTTGTTGCACACAGAAAAGTGAAGCATGTGTGCTTTTGTGCATGTGTGCGCGTAACCTGGTGCAGAAAAGCAGAGGCGCCTGTCGTACTGTCAAATGAAAACGGCCCCACGGAGAAATACCAGCTTACACAGACAAAAAATAAACACACTTATGAAGAGTCGCACACTTCCTCTGTTTGTCTTGAGTGGCTGTTCTGCTTTTCACTTAAAGCTGACAGTGACCCGCTGAGAGGAGTTTCTCTTGTGTGTCATTTGCTGCCTTACAAGAAGACGGAGTATCCTCTTTGGTCTTAGTCTGCCTCGTCTGTCATACCAAAAGCAGCAGAGAATTAAATACAAAGGCTACCGTGTAAGTACATGCTGATGTCAGTAGCACAGAAGCAAACAGGGCCAGTCTAAGTGAAACAGCTTGTTTGTTTCCCTGAGCAGTAATCTGCTGAAGAGTCCTTCCTGTGTTTCAGAGAGACAACTGTCCACCGTCCAGTACAGTAAGGATCGAACGACTAGTTGCTCCGGTACAACTGAACCGTGCTTTGAGGTGTATTACTTTGCTATCCAAACACTTCCCCAAACTGTCACACAGAAGTAATTGTATAATAATAATTATTACAGGTTACTGTGAGACTGTATCACAGTTCTCATCTAATCCTAACAAACAACACTGGGAACAACTGTACTCAGGACAGCTCTAAATCTGCTTCTGTCCCTTAAATATTCAAAAGCAAGATGTCTCAAATTTACAACTACTTCACTCTTGAAACTGAGACATGCAAGTTAACAACAAATGTTTGGATACCAGCTGTCATAAATCTCCGTCCCCACACATGTTGAAGCTTTAAATATTTCTAAGTGAAGCTTTGAAAGCCCTAAAGCTGAACTGTGTGCCCTGCACAGTGTGTGTGTGTCTGCTCCAGTTACCACCCCAAAGGAAACAGATTCTGATTCCTACTGTTTGGACTTTTGTCAACATGCCAATACAGCATTTATCATTTTAGGTGTCGACAACGTTTAATTAGCAAGGCTCGGAAAAAAAGCACATTAATAGCCAATCTGACATTTTGACAACCTCGAGCAGGGAACAAGTGCACTCACAAGTATCTGCAAAGAGTCATTAACTGAATGATAAATAATGATGTGAAGGAGTCATTGCCTGATCACCAGATAGGATGCAAAAATCACTTTAAGTATGCTTTATTAACCATCAGTCAAAAGCACATATTCCAAAAAATGTTATACTAATAAATTAATGCACATTCATTCCAGTACATGATGTATACACAGAGGTGTTGTGGATTAGAATATTTGAAACTCTGCAAATGTAATGAGAGTTTGTGCTGGATTAATGTTTTTGCTCAGCTGCTGTGTATCTGCTCTGTTCACTGACCAAATGAAATCATCTGTCATTGACAGCATTAATCTCTCAGTGTCCGTGTACAGCTGTCTGTGGCCCGTGCTTGTATCTAAGCATCCTGACTGTGTGTGTGTGTGTTTGCTCACATGCATATAACACATACAGTACTTCCACTTTGTGTGTCTGTGTGTGAAACAACGTAGAACAGATGGTGAAATGCGGATCACCAGTTGCAATAATCGTCTGCATTTCACTAATTCATAATTATCCTGACTGGAGCGAAACGCTTTCGCAATCACTGTGACACATGCCATTCGGTTTGTGCTGATTATACTGGTGAATATTCACTGTGCTCACCTCTGATTCCCAGTTTCTGTTCATCTCCTTTTCAAACACACACACAGACCCATATATTTTTATGTGTGTGTGCACTAATACACTATCAATTTAATTCAGTTGTATTTATATGGTGCCAAATTACTACAACAGTTGCCTCAAGGTGCTTTGCAATGGAAGGTGAAGACACGACAATAGTACAGAGAAAACAGAGAAAAGCCCAACAACTGAGCAACTCCCTTACACAACCCAGCACAACCCAGCACAACCCAGCACAACCAGGCTCAGGGATGGTCCACTATTCTCCACGACCTGTTGGGGTGAGGGGAGGAGACCGAGCAAAGACACACTGTGGCCAGATATTGAAAATAACTAATGATTAAATGCAGAGCGGTGTGTAAACACATGGCGAGTGAAGCTGTGAGCTGGTTTCATGGAAGAGGGACGCTGAAGGCTCTGCCTCCCATTCAACGTTTAAACACTCTGAGAGCAAAGTGCTCTCTAAGATCATTAGGATGAGGTTTACCAGTTACCAGCAGTGAGTCTGTCAGCACGACTCTTTATAAGGAAGATTTGTGTAAAATGACAGAAAAACATTTGTTTTGAATTTTTGTTTTTAAACTGTAGTCATAAAAAAACAGAAATTTCTAGAGCAGGAAGTGAAAACCAGAAACTTTTCTGTCATTTAATCAATTATTGCATTATTACTAATTACCATTACTAGAGTGAATGGCCATGAGGAAGCTGAAACACTTTCAGGTCTGTGAGACTCATTTAGACACTCACACATGGCTGTGTGCTACAGCTCTGCCATTCACAGACACTTTGTATATAGTTTATTTTATGTCATAGACATTTAGTATTTCACAAGGAAGCATTTTTTATTCAGTGTTAAGTCTTACTTTCATGAACGTACTACTACTAGCGAGAGCACACTCGTCCTGGGCAGGTTTGAAACCTTTTGTCCTCCACAGTGGAAAAAGGCTGAAAATAAAAACGGATGCTTTAGCCAGCTCCTGATTCTATAAATTCTGCACTCAGTCTCCAGTATCACTGACATGCAGCCAGATGTTGCTCATTTTATATTTTCACTCATTTCTTTACTTTTTCCTGACACGCCTGCATTTAAATCCGTCTCTCTGTGAACCCGCCTGTACCACTACACTACATGTCTTCCTTTGTTCACATAATAGTATGATCTAACTCTGTTTTTGCATGTGATTGGCTGCATGGTCAAAATAAAGTCCCGTGGCCCCAGGGAGGGGCTGCTTCCCCCTCCCTTTCTTCCCCACCCACACACGCAGGGCTTGGGGTGCAGGTGTGTCACCAGGGTGCAGGGGAGGCACTCCCCCTCTGTCCCCTTCTGGCCGCCTGTGCCTCAATTTTATTCCGCAACCTAGACATCCACATTACTCACACTCTCATAACACATACATATAGGGCCTTGGGGGTGAGCACGTTATACAGCGTCCAGAGGACGGTCTGTGTATTCAAACCCACCTCTGGCGCTGGTGCCCTACCCTCAATTTTAAATGCATATACATACTGAGGGGTTTCGGGAGGAGCCGTGCTGCTCTCTGGCAGGAAGCACCATGCCCTCCTGTGTTTTAAATGTACTTTAACACAACACGCAGCAACACTACATTTGAGCGGGCAGAGGGAGGTTTGGGGTCTTCACTCACC
>VUQY01026424.1:0-13403 GCA_015108415.1 Tilapia sparrmanii
AAGCTAATGACATGGCCTCCTTGTTCACCTGATCTGAACCCCATTGAGAACCTGTGGTCCATCATCAAATGTGAGATTTACAAGGAGGGAAAACAGTACACCTCTCTGAACAGTGTCTGGGAGGCTGTGGTTGCTGCTGCACGCAATGTTGATGGTAAACAGATCAAAACACTGACAGAATCCATGGATGGCAGGCTTTTGAGTGTCCTTGCAAAGAAAGGTGGCTATATTGGTCGCTGATTTGTTTTTGTTTTGTTTTTGAATGTCAGAAATGTATATTTGTGAATGTAGAGATGTTATATTGGTTTCACTGGTAAAAATAAATAATTGCAATGGGTATATATTTGGTTTTTTTTAAGTTGCCTAATAATTATGCACAGTAATAGTCACCTGTACACACAGATATCCCCCTAAAATAGCTAAAACTAAAAACAAACTAAAAACTACTTCCAAAAACATTCAGCTTTGATATTAATGAGTTCTTTGGGTTCATTGAGAACATGGTTGTTGTTCAATAATAAAATTATTCCTCAAAAATACAACTTGCCTAATAATTCTGCACTCCCTGTATATTTTGGGTGATTGTCGTGCTGGAAGACCCACCCATGACCCATCTTCTGTGTTCTGACTGACAGAAGCTGGTTCTCGACCCCGTCCATTGGCTTTCAGAGCAGCAAAGGCATCTTGTACACTTAGAAAAAAACAGCCCGAAACCATAACGTTCACACCTCTGCGCTTGAGTTTGGTGATGGTGTTCATCATTTCTCTTCCTCCAGACACTCAAGATGATGCCAGAGCCTTTAGGTTTCATCTGACCATAGCAGTTTCTCCCAAGCCTTCTCTGAATAATTTAGATGGTTAGCAAGCGGGCTTGTACATTTGCCTTCTTAAGCAGGGGGACCTTGCAGGCGCTGCAAGATTTCGGTCCATTACGGCATAGTGGTTTACCAGTGGTGTTCTTGGGGACTGTGGTCCTAATTGCCTTCAGATCATTAACAAACTCCTTCTCTGTAGTTCAGCCACATACTTCATGATCATCCTCGTCCCATGGGCCAAAATCTTGATTGGAACTCCAGACTGAGAGCAACTGATGGTCTTTTTATGTAACTTTCATTTCCATGTAATTGCAGTAAAATCAATTTTCATCTTCTCAGATGCCATTCAAGCTTTGTGCAGGTCTACAATCTTGTCCCCGGTGTTCTTTGACAACTGTTTGTTCTTGCACATAATGGTGGAGAGATTGAATTGGAAGAAACTGATTCAGTAGACGGGTGTGGTTTATATACATACACATGCTAGTCTGTCTCTCTCGATTAAAATGAAGCTAGTTAGAGTTAGAGACTGCTCATTTCTTTGTAAGCAAACAAACTTCAAATACAGCAGGGGATCAGCAGATTTCTCCCACTGTATCTTAATATCTTTTTATTCTGCTTCCAATGTAGAATATCAAACAATGTTAAGTCAGAAATATAATTATATACACAATACATGTATTGTGGCTTTATTTTTTTGCCACTTATCATGGTACTACTGCTGTTAGGAAGAATACATCGTAGATAGCATCTGCTGCAGAATTATCATTCGTTTAACAACAGACTGTTTTCAAGTGTAAAAGTATGAAACATAATTTACATCTAACATCTTACTTTTCTGTGCAAGTTAAGAGGGCTTTTGTTACATCGAATTATTAAACATGTATTAAGCATCATATGCTTAACCTGACATACACTTGTAGGATTAGTTCCACACAACATAATTGAACTATGAAACAATGTTATTGGTTTTCAAAACTTAATAAAAACACCTGGGCCCATACATACAGAAATGTGCTGCAATGGTTAAACACAGACTTGTAATTCATATGTTATTTTGCTGAAACATGAAGTGGATTGTATTCGTATTTGCTTGTTGTTTAATTATTTTTTTTAATACAGGTCCATCGGCGCATACACAAAGCAATTCACAAATGATTCTATGCTAGACAGTAACATGTGGTTTCCCATGTCTATTGGCTCTCTTTGTAGACAGATATATATATTTCACTTTATTGATTTATTTTTTTTATCTGTTTCTTCTCTTTTTTAGCCATGAATAATAATGTGTCCCAGTGTTTATATATTTTCTTTATCACTTTTTTTCTGGTTTTTTTGCAGTCTTTCCAGAAAAGATCCCTACCATTCAGCAATATAGACTACTGGGAAACAGCCTCAATGTTGTTGTGGTGGCAAAACTTCTGCAGCTGTTGGTCTCCTAGCACTTCTGGGGAAGACACCATTTTTGTACATGTTTGAATTATATTACAATGCCCCTGTATAGCTGAATGTATAGTTGAGATTTTGTATGAATGGTCATTCTTTTAATATTTATAAAACACAAAAACAGTTTTTGTGATCACCATTAGCCTATTTAAAATGCATGCCTCTCACATGTGTGTATATCTTCTGTTTCAGTGTGATTTTTTTTTCTCATCACAATATATATTCTAATAAAAATAAGTCTAAAAACTGTAGAGCACATTTTGTACAGTATTTACTCTAGATTTATTAAACTATTCATTTATTTAACAATATTTATTGTTAATTTTTATCAATATTGTTACATTTCTATAGTATATAAATTTATGCATTTGTTATACTTAGTTTATTATATAAACAGTTTAAACTTTAATTACTTTTTGCCTTTCTTTTTCCCCATACAGTATACTTCTGTCATTTCTGTGTATCAGTAAGTAATATTAGTGAAATTTGGTTGCTCAAAGAAATGTAAACTTGGAATAGTTTTACATTTATAACCTAAATGTAGTTTACATTTTTCATTGATCTCATTGGCACCCTGCTAGCTGAGCTCCATACACACTGATCCTAGTGCACAGCTTCCTGCCAAGCAGGACAGCACGACAAACAGAAGTGTATATACATTTCTGTGCTGATGGGGTGCCTTGTCATCTGTTGGTGTTGTTGACGGTTCTTTGTGCGAGTCCAAAGTCAGTTCAATTCACAGCAGACATTTCTATGTTGTCCTTTTTTAGGACTGGTTTTCTGGTTTTTGCTCTGGCTGTAAGCCATAATTATCAAACTTGAAACAAAAAAAAAGGCTTAGATGATCTGAAGCAGTGACATTCTCTTAGGACAGTCAAATCTAAAAATGCACATCAACTAAAACTAAAACATACAAAAGTAAGTTCTCCTTCAGTCTCCGACAGCCCTGTCATGAAGCGCCTCCCTTGCCAAATAACATCTGGACGTTACATTACCGCCATCTTGTGGCCGCAGTCGGCGGATTCAATCTCGTTGGAGACTGTAGCTATCCCTTTAATGCCGTGTGTCCTTAATGATCGGAGTCGAGCAAGCTGACAGGCCAGCAGCTTTTTTTCTAGTGGTTTGCGCAGGTAAACTGAAGGAAGACCTGAGGCAGTAGCTCTCACTATGTCTGTTCTAATAAATCAGGCAAGTTGAACAGTCTCAGCAGCACTGAATCTAATATGTTTAACCAGCTTTTCATTAGAGAGTGACGGTTAACCATGTCACTCACTGCTCAAGCCTTTTAATTCAGCGGATTTTATTGTTACTTATATATTTTATTATTTAAATAAATCGAGGTGTAGGTCTGTGTTTCTGAGCTGATGATTTTTTCTGAGCTGATTTTTTTCATAGACGTGGTTCTCTCAGGAAAGCCACTACAAACATTTGCTCTATAGAATATGATGCTGGACAATATAAATTACTTCAAATGAGCTAAAATTTTAAACATATACAGCAGAAATATTAATTACTTTAAAGTTCTGCACCACTCATTTTCCAACAACAAGAACAACAGAATATTTTTTGGTAATATTTTCTTATATAGATGGATAGATAGAGGAAGGAATGAGTGCACAAAGTTGAAGCTGTCCAAATGTTTTAGTCACTCATGTCACGTACATGTGAGTTATCTTTTATGTAACTACCAATATTGGCTCATCATTTTTTGCGTTGTACTACTATTGTTACAGTATTGGAAAGGTATTTTGACATGAATCACAGCTAGATGAGCCTTTCAAAATGTAAAGGAGGCTTTTCCTATGCTATTAAATGTTTTGAGCAGCCATCTATCACAATTACTCAATGATTTGTTGATTTGCAGGTACCCAGAATGCAGCCTTTGATATTTTGTCCAGTAAGTTATCAGAAATCTCCCCGCCCCCCTTAACAATGCTGGAAAAAAACAACAACTCTTTAATCACCCAATGTACTTCAGATGCCTGTAACTTTGACAATGTTCATATTATAAACATAAAGAGATGCATCTTTATGGCAAAATCAACCAAGGCTCTGAGACTTTCAGGTGGTAACATTTTTTCATAAACACAAATCATGTAATATGAGTTTTAAAATTCTAAATTAATTTGCCATAATTTAAATCATGGTCAAAGCGTGGAAGGTTCATTAATAAAGATATAAAAATCTTGTATGAAAACAGTCTTTGTTTAACGTTAACCATGTCAAGTCAAGTCAAGTCAAGTCGGCTTTATTGTCAGTTCAACCATATACAGTTTGTACACAGTGAAGCGAAACAACGTTCCTCCAGGGCCAAGGTGCTACATGCAACATAAATTTACAACATAAATTAACAGAAAACACTAAACTAGCTAACTAGAGACAGGACAGACTGACCTAACATAAATTAAATTACAACATAAATTAACAAAAAAACTAACTATCTAACTAAAACTATCTAACTAGGTAGGTAGTGCAAATATCTACCTACGCCATCTTCTGCAAATGTCCATGTCTGAGATCTGCAAATTTACGCTATGCACATAATGTCACCTGAAATGGGTTACTTATTTCTTAAAATCATGTGAGTGACATTCTTTTTCAACAATAAACCATGGTTAAACCATAATAAACCATAATAAATAAACTATAGTTAACCATTTTGGGCAAATTGAGATGTACTTTATGGCTGTACTGTCAGGTCAAAGTCTTGGCAGTGAGCATTAGAGTGTGGCAGCATGTAAAACCCCAGTAGAGTTGCTGAGGGTGTTCATGCATCACATCCATTTTCCATGGCAGGGACACTGCGGTTATACTACGCCTTTGTATTCCTTCTGGTGGGATTGCAAGGAGAGCTGAATGAACCAGCACAACAAGGAAGCCAAAGGAAGATTAGCAATGACCAGTGAGTTGGTGTTTATAAAAAAATATTTGTTTTACGCTTTTCTTTGAATATTTCATGTCAGTACGATGCCATGTTATGCAGATGATCAGGTTTGTCTTAAGCTTTGATTCTAAGAGAATAAATGTATTTGTAATAGTATAATAATGTATTTGTAATACCTTTACTGACCTAAATATGAAACAGAATTTTGGACATTTGAATCTTTAGGCCTTCCATGGTGTCAGATAATGGTCACCTTGTCTTCACAACTGGTGACAATAAAGAAATCCGTTTCCAGACCTCAGCATCAGGCCGGGTTATAGTGGGAAATGAAGACCTCACCCAACTTTTGAGTCAAGTAAGCTTTCTTTTAGCAAACAATGTTCCCTCTAATTTTCATGTGTCTGAGTGAACACACAAACTCCCTGAGCGGTCCCTTGGACCACTGTGAGCGACAGCAGACGTGTTCACTGTGGTCACGCCAGCATCGAATCCATCCAAGTTACATGGTTTATTAAAATAATCAAATTACAGCATTTAAGTTAGACTACTTTTAATTAACTGCTTTAGCCCACTTACAATGAAAATAAAAAAGAAAAACCTTGTTCATGACCTGTGCAGTATGTTAACACTATTGGAAATAAAAATAAAAAAATAACCTGAACTCTAATTTTGAAAACACAACTTTCTTTCTTTCTTTCTTTTTTATAAAGCTCTGACTTGTATTATGAGCATGAGTCTGTGGTCTGGGAGAGAGTCCTGTAACTCTGTCTGCAAAATACAGTATATAATGACCAATGTTGGGCAATTAATTATATAGTTACTTCTTCAAAAAAGTTACTGAGTTATGCAAACGAAGTTTTTTGCAGCTGTTTACCTAAAAATGCAGCCAAGGCGGTTTTTTAAATAAACATTTAAAACTATTTACAGAACAATCAGGTGTTCTGCATCAAATTTGATGCCACACAAATTATATGTGCCACTAAATGCCATTTTGCCATATAATTTTTTTTGATTGGTCGACATGGTACATTTTACGACCAATAGGAAAGGGTGGGGTTTTTTAGGTTTTGTTTTTGCACACAGGTGGAGAGCGCTTTCGAGCGTTTTCCTCATAAAACGCCGTTTTTACCGTTTCTCACTGAAATAAATATAAACAACGATAGTATTCAGGAAGAAAACCAAACATTGCATATATTTTTTATCATAACTCTGATGTTACGTGGCCAATCAACACAATTTAAAAACTGGTATAAAGTCCACACTTTTTCCGTCAATTGTTCCGTCTGTCCTGCTCACATCTCCAATGGTTGTACACGTTGTCATTAACGTGCTTCACTCCGCATCAGCCACGCCGCTTTGTTAGCTAAATCACCGGTGTCGGCACATAAGGACGCTGTCATAGCCTGTCAACCACGTTGATTAGCTGCGTGTATACGAATGTGAATTATTGGCTGGACTATAGGATAAGGTGACATCGTTGTAATCCCATACGGGAGCAGCCAGTCACTTACTGACTAACACTGCAAAACAGAATTGTTAAAGTTTTAATTTTAATTTTAATTTAGGTTAGATTTTTTTTTTTTTTTTTTTTTGGGCGCAAAAAATCATGGTACTACTGCGCGCAGTTTAGAATGAACATTGCTAGCAAATATTTTTCTTTTGTTATTTCACAAGATCACTGCCTTCGTGCGATGGTCATTTCAATGATAATAAGTGACTTAAGGCACAACGATTGTGATTGTTATGGTATATATCATCCACATTTTGAAACACTCAGGGACAGCCTCAAAAAACAGAAGCAAAGGTCATGTCACATTATTAGTGAATGGCATCCTAACAAAATGAATAAAAAATAACAAATTGCTTGAAAAGCACAAATAATGTTTATAATATGTAATTTTTGCATTCCTAGCAGACAAGTATGCTCCCACACAGATAACAGTTCAGTGTCTTATCGAGTCACTAATTACTTTGGTGCTTTTGTTTCAATCTAGTAGGTAAAACAAATGTTTGTACTGCCACCTGTACTGGAACAGTAAAGCAATTTTTCTGATTTCTCAACCCAATAAATTCTCTCTGACTTTTGGAAGTATGTAATTGTAACATCTCATCACCTTTTAACGACCAAACACTGCTGCTCATCATATGACACTGTGAATCATTAACAAGTTAGGAAGCCAACAAAGCAAGACCAAAGCTCAGAGCTAGATACATTTGAGTCAGTACGGCATTAAATGCTGTCCGTCATACATGCGCACACACTCACAATCTTTCAACATTTTTTTGATGAATAGTTTTATGAGTAGGTGCTAAGCCTAATATAGATAAAATGAATGCTTTTTTTGTTTATTTTTGGGGAGGAACATTTTTGAGTTATAGCTCAAAGATTTCTAAATTAAGACGCTGTATTATGACCACTGTAATTAGGGTGCGGATATGTTTGGTTCTTGGGCAGAAGGTGGGCTAGATATCATTGTTTATTTTCAATTTATTTCACTTCATCATTTTATATATGACATAAATAAACACAGACAGTCTGACAGAGACACAGCTATAATCTCCATTCTTATCCTTATCAGGATTGCAGGAGGAACCCATCTATACCTGGAAAACTAATACTCAAATACTATGATTTATAATTCTCCCCTTTAAGTTTGTGTGTAATATGAAGACATGTTTATGTGAGCCTAAAAATATCAAACGGTAATCAAATTTCATTCATTTTTGGCAATCATATTAATGTGTTGACACATATTATTATTACAACTTCTTTCAAAGTAATACACATGTTCTGATAATTAGATGATGTTGCTTCCTAGAGAGTACTTTCACACATTTGCATGTCAACTGCAGCATGACTGCATGTCAAGCCTTTGTTACTCCCAAGGTTTTTATAGTTAATAAAGATAAACAGGTAAGTATAACCTAAAAACAGGTGTAATAACCCTATAATATAGTTAAATTGGTAAAAACCTTTTCTAAACAACAACAAACAACAACAGACAAATTTGCAAAGTGCTTCACAAGACAGGGTAAAAAACAAGCAGCCCCAAAACATTTAAGAAATGATAAAGGCAAAAGGGGACTGGCAGCATAAATTCAAAAACAGGCAAATTAAATGCATGTATAAAATAATTAAAAGAGCCTTGGCTAAGGACCTGACATTATGACAGGCCACAGAAGATCTGAAATATACTCGAGTATAAGTCCAGAGTAGTACATTAGGTGGATGGTGAAATCTTTTATTTCATAAATAAGCTTTAGCCTTTTTAAAATAATTTTCAGGATAGTGATGATGATGGGAAGTAAATTCTTAAGTTATCTTTTTATTTGAATGGCAGCCAGGTGAATGGAGACCAAAAATATTTAAAAATCTAAAATATATCTAGTTTATTGAGCTAATGTAAAAATGCAAACATATTAATAGTTTCTTCTTTCTTTTTTTTTTACCTCATTTACTTTATTCTTATTTGATAAATTTAATCACAAATGAAATATGACAAACAAAAAGAATCAAATCATGTTTTAGATCCCTTCTTTAAAGCTTTTTAACACTGAACCGTCTGTTATGGACTTTCTAAATGCAGATTAAAACCAACAAAGTTGACATTGACGACATTAAATCTCACGGAGGAGCCATCCCTCCTGATATCACCAACAAGCTAAACCAGCTTGATACCAAGGTAGGATACAAAGATAGTTCCTGGTGGTAAATAAAATCATTTTTAATATTGCCATTAACTTATTTACTACTGTGCGTGTTACTTATTTCATTATGTTCACTTCATTCCTTTTATTGTTCCATGAAAAATGTTGATTCAGTAAAATGAAGTGCTTATAATGAAAAATGTAGCCATTGTCATCAAACATATTTACACTGCCTCTTTTCTTTCTTTTCAGGTTTCAACACTTGAGAATAAAGTGGTTACACTTGAAGAGGTGAGTCAGAAAAAGTCAAGAACTTCTATTGAAGTTGATGGTCATGGCTTAATCTGTTTACCATACCTTAGATATCATGTCTTCCCTTGTTTCCCCTTGCAGACAGTGCAGAGGGTGTCTTGCAGCAGTAATCCCTGTCAGAATGGAGGAACATGTCTCAACTTATTAAACTCATATCACTGTATATGTCCCGGCAACTGGGGGGTGAGTTCAGTATTGTTCTTCATATTCTTCATAACTTTTACAGGTTGTTATGTATGGATTGTAGACATTTACCAAAGTCGGTGGTTAGGACTGTTGCCTCGCAGCAAATAAAGTCCCTGGTTCGAGTCCACCGTGTGGATGGACCTTTCTGTGTAAAGTTTGCATGTTCTCCCTGTGTCTGCATGCCTGCACGCTCCAATGGCATGCAGTAACTGGGGTTAGGTTAAGTGATTATTCTAAATTGCTCTTAGGTGTGAATGTGAAGGGTGAATGGCTGTCTGTCTGCAACCCTGATATGGATGTGCAGAAGAGAATGGATGGATTAATACGTGGGTGTGATATTACTAAATAAAATAATACCCAGAAACCTCAAACTTTTAATCCCAGTACTGTTTTACTATAAGACTTTACTGTGTTCCTTTTCGTTGGGTCCTTGTTTTCCTGCATTATATTTTGATAAACCCATGTTTTCTCTTGCTCTCTCTCTCTCTCTCTCTCTCTCTGTGTGTGTGTTTGTGTGTCTGTGTTAGGGTCCTAATTGTGCAACAGATGTAAATGAATGTCAGGTCTATTCAGGAACGTCACAAGGCTGTCAGAATGGGGCAACCTGTGTCAACACTGCTGGATCATTCACGTAGGTCTCATGCCTTCCGCTTTTTACTTACTAATTCTATGAGTGCTTTACATTATTCTGGCTTATGTCTCCTCGTGTCTTCTTTTCTTATCTATCTTTTGATCCATAAGACTTTTTCCTCCACATCCTGAAGGATTTCCATTTTTTAAAGAAACCTTGATGCCATTAGGATTCAAAAGGAAAACAAAGTAATGTTTATTTATCAAGCAGTGTGAAGTATGAATGCCAGATGCACTCATGGTACCCACTTTGTATTAGTATTGTGTATATGTAAGATTAGACAGCAGAGGTCCAGTATAGTGTGTCCTTACCTTGTAACACACAGCTAGCTTTACAAACAGTGGACAAAGAAAGTTTTTGTAATTCTACCTCTGTACACCTTGACAGGGAATTTGAAATAAAATAATTACGTTTTTTTTAACACTTGAATAAAAATCCAGAGACTAAAGTCTAGAACCCATGAACATCAACAAAAGTTGTTTCTGATGCTCTGCCAGGCCTTTACAGCAGCCACCTTCAGTCACTGCTTGTCTTCAATAACTTAACAGCATGCTGTACTGGGTGGAGATCAAGTGACTCACTTGGCCATTTCCCTTGAAAAGGTCTTGGATTGCTTTTTCAGTGCATTTTGGGTTATCATTCTTTTGCACTGTAAGCATTTCTGATCAGTTTTGTGGAATCTGACCATTCAGGTTTTAGCCTGATGCCCAGTCAGGAGAACACATACCTCATATGATAATGCTCCTCTTTGTATGCAGTTGCAGCTGTCCTCCAGAATGGCATGGGACTCTCTGTATGATGCGTTATGATGACTGCAGGAACGCAGGCAGTGACTTGTGTGTACATGGCTTATGCATTGATGCAGATCGAGTCATAGCTGGACAGGTAACTACTCGCCTACCCTAAGATATCTATCTATCTATCAATCTGTTGTTGTTAAGTGTTCTCACTGACTTTTGCTAATTAACAGCCTAAATACCAGTGCATTTGTGAGAGTGGGTGGGAAGCTCCAGCTGGGAACCCAGCGTGTGTGGCTGATGTTGATGAATGTAACCTTCCCAACAAGCCTTGTTCAACCAACCCAGCTGTTCCTTGCTACAACACCCAGGGATCCTTCTATTGTGGAGCCTGTCCCTCTGGTAGTGCTTAATAACATAACAAGCCGTAGTATAGCCAGTTCTAAATTAGCATTTGGAGACAGGAGAGACAATTGATGCTAAAACAATTAGTGTAACTCTTTGTTCAGAGCTTTAGCTTTTAATACTATTCTTTGCAGTGATGGCTTTATACCACACAAGTGTTAAGCACTAATTAAGCCATTTGATGTTTTTTTGTTGTTGTCACTTACTATGGTTTATTTACAGTTAACACTTGTCAGGTTATTACAATCCTATATCAGAAATGGATGAATGGATGGAATGAAGACATTTTACTATTTCATGCAAAAGTAATTTTGATGGCAGCAACACGTATCAAAAAAGTTGAAACATTTTTACCACTGTGCAGCATTCCACCTTATTTTAACAACAGTTCATAAACTAATGGAAAATGGGAATAGCAGATACTGGACTGTTCTCTGGTTTGTGATTCTACCTGTCAAGAGGCCTAGATCTTCTTTGTTGGATTTTTTGTTTGTTTGATGTATTGTTTGATTTAGCACCACAGAACAGTTTTCTACTTTAGCCAAGTCCATTGCAAATGAGCTTTGACTCAGAGAAGACGACTGCATTACAGGATTTCTTTTTTTGCATAACAGAGCTTTAACCTGCATTTATGGATGGCACAGCAAACTGTGTTCACAGACATTTGTTTCTGAAAGTGTTCCCGATCTCATACAGTGATTCCTGTGACAGACTCACGCATGTTTTTAATGCAGTAAAACTTGATTCCCTGAAGAACCTTTTTAGCTCTGTCCCTTGCACAAAGAGATTTTTCTCAATCTGAAAATGTTCCACAATTCATAGACACAGTTTTGTTTTGGTTTTTTTGGCAGATTGGTGTGCCTCTTCCCATCTTTACTTCTGAGAGACTCTGCCTGTACACAGTCATATGACATCGCAACTTTTATGAATTATGTGCCATTAAATTCAGACTTAGTTAATATTTTTCATGAAGTAGTAAAATGTCTCAGTTAAACATTTAATATGTTTATTATGTGCTATTGTCAGTAAAATGTGTTTTTTATGAGATTTTTATGAGTAATTAGAAATTATGTTCCAAGATTTGTTTTAAAACTTGTAAAGTTAAATAGCATTTTGCATCTTGTGCTATCCCAGGTTGCTAATGAGTTGTTGAGATTTGTGCATATAAATAGATTTAAGATTTTTCCTCTCATTTTCTCTGACATGTCTTAGGCTGGCAAGGAAATGGTTATAGCTGTCAGGATGTGGATGAATGTTTGACCAATAATGGCGGCTGCTCCACTACTCCAATGGTTCAGTGCTTGAACACCATGGGCTCTTTTCACTGCGGTCCCTGTCCTCCAGGTAACTCAGCAGAGAACAATACTGAATGTCATGCATATGTGCAGGAAGATTACCCATAGCTTCTACGGCTTGGCTCCACTTAATCCTTGAAATTCCTGGTGTACTTAACCCAAGTAAAAAGCTGCGCTTTTCAATAAAACATTTTGAATCACCACATAGCCTGACAGCACCTGGTCTAAGATACTACATATCATACCATAGTACAAAGTACACAATACTGTAGCTGTAAGAGAAAAATTTACAAGATATGTGGTGTAGAAAAAAACTAATTTAGTTTCATTTTTAATACAAAGTGCAATGGAACTCTGGATATTTAAACTAGTGATGTGTCGGTCGCAAACGAAACGGCTCTTAGAGCCGACTCTTTGAAGTGAACGACGCCAGCCGACTCCTTATTGGCAGCCATGGGTTGTTTTTTTTTTGTTTCTTTCTCTCACCCTCTCTCTCGCACTTTTTTTCCGCTTCACTTCGCACACGAGCCTTGTACTTTGCGCTGGGCAGAGGGGGGAGGGGCGGTAGTTACACTCGCAGTAGCACAGGAACAGAGCGGGAGGGAGAGAGAGAGAAAGAGAGCCAGGGACAACAACGTCACATTAGAAAGGTATAGTAATCATCCACAACTATTTTCAGTTGCGAATGATAAAGGATTCAGAAAGTTTATTCATGCAGACCTATATGACAGAGAATGTGCATCTTCTTTTTGTTTTCATATTTATATTTATATTTAATTGTGTTGTGGTTTGCAGTGTTTTGTGTTGTTTCACTTTAAATTTGTTTAAAAGGAAAAAGCTGAAAATTTAAATAGTTAAAAGTTGAAATGTAAATAGTTGGTTTTTGTATTATATGATTTATTTATTACATTTTATGTGGAGTGAATAAATAAAAGTATATTTACGGTGGCCCCTAGAGACAAAGCACGTACAAACTCCAAAACACGTACGAACTCCAAAACACGTACAAACCCCGAAGCACGTACAAACTCCAAAACATGTACGAAC
>VUQY01026442.1:10032-29099 GCA_015108415.1 Tilapia sparrmanii
ATATGTGTGTATATATATATGTGTATATATATAAATGTGTGTATATATATGTGTGTGTATATATATATATATGTGTGTGTATATATATATATATATGTGTGTGTATATATATATATATATATATGTGTGTGTATATATATATATATATATATATATATATATATATATATATATATATATATGTGTGTATATATGTATATGTATGTGTGTATATATGTATGTGTGTGTGTGTGTATATAACACAAATAATAACTTTTACTTGACTGTTTCACAAACTGCTTTTAGACTTAAACATGTTTCAGATAACTTCACTCCATCTCATCCGTCTGTGGATCAACATACAGCAAAGTCCTCCTGGAACAGGTGCTCTTATTGTGAAAAACAGCATCATCTACTCTCTCCTCTTGTTTCCATTAGAATGTCTGATTACCTGGTGGGAGAAGAAAACAGCTGTAGTATTAAAAAGTATTTCAAAGTCTAAAAATGTATGAACTGAAGTGATTTTGATTCAGAAACTTTAAAATCCTTGAAATGTTTCTTTCAGGCTGTGAAAACTTTATCTATGCTGCTTTACAGTCTTGTACAAATGACTTTAATAATTTTGTTGATAATTATTGCTGATAAAAAGTTTTATTATTTTAATAAATCCTGAATCTGCTCCGAGACAAAAATAAAAACATGGTGTGACGTTACAGGCATTTAAAAACAAAGTGCTCTTGTTGTGAAAATCTGTCTCTTTCACCCACCTGCCCTTAGCTACAGGTGGAGTTCCGCCTCCTTCCAGGAAGAAGCTCACCTGAGTGTCCGTGTTTAGTGTGAAGTGGAGCTTGTTTTCGCTGTGTGTGTTTGAAGAAACTGTAAGTTTGCTTTGTTTCCTCATTTAACAGTTTGTCTTTAGGAATTTTACTGTTTGTTCAGCTCATGTTTGATTTCTTCACAAAACAAACTGTGTGTGTTTTTATTTCCGGTCTCTCCGTTAAAGTCAGTGTGTAATGTTTTCTTGAGGAATAGTGTGTCCGCCATTTTATCGATGTGCGTGATCGGACTCTGGAAATCAGACTAAACACACTGATGTCTCCACAGAGCTGCTGGAGAAACTCTGAGCTCTGTGTTTAATAGTTACAGCAACAGCACGAGAGAAGCAGATTTTGTAAACGAATATTTTGTATAGATGTTTCCTAGAGATTGGCTCAACATGTCGGTCTTAAAAATACTGCGCCACTAACTATTGGCTCCGCTCCCAACAGGAAGAAGAAGTTTTTTAGAGTTGACTGAAACTAAACTAAATCTAAACTAGATCTCAAAATACAGAAAACTAAATTATTAATAGGGATCAATGAAAAACATTAACAACAAATTTCTTGTTAATGGATTTTAGTTTGATTAGGAAAAAAGGATAAAAATAAAAACTTGCTTTATCTTTTACAGACACATTTATTAAGATGTTGGATTTCTCCAAGACTGTGAGACACTGCTTTCAAAGAGGCCTGTATTTATTATACAAATCTGCATTAATCTAAATCAGTCCAGCCTCTGAAATACACCCTAATTACACAATAAATGAAAAATAAAATCTAAACTGAAAGAAGCAATCTCACTCTGGAAACTAACTGAATTAAAATAACAAAAAGTGAAACGAAAGAACAAATAAAAGCTAATTAGAAATGACAAATGTCTAACACTCTGCTGTCTGTGATTTCAGCCACCGCAGACGTCTTCCTTCATTTAAAGATGAATTTCTACTTTCAATGTGTTAATTTAAAGTTCTCATCCTCGAGGAGGGAGAGCAGAGGACTTTGTAAAGTGTTGTTTAAAACAGCCAGCTTCAATTTAGGATATCAGCAAAGAAGCTTTCATATCAGACTTATTTTTATATTAATAGTAGACGTCGGACATTGATCTGTGATATTAAAAAAAGTTTAGCTTTTTCTTGTTGTGAAAAAAAGAAAAAGAAAAGTCTTATATGTATGTGATTTCTACAGGACGTTTGTGGTATTTTATTATATAATAATAATAGTTAAAGTGCAGATGTTACAGATGTTTTAATTATGTCTACATTTTGCTGTGAAAATGTGCTACAATTGTGCTAAATTGTGCTGATAAATTGTTTTCTCACACTGCAGTGAATATGAATATATGTATATATATATAAATACATACATATATATATATAGATATATGTGTATATATACATATGTGTGTGTACATATATATACATGTATATGAACCTCAACTTTTGATATCTTTATAGTGAACTGTAAGAGAACAGTTACATTTGAATGAACCATTTTAGGGATTTTTTTCCCCAGCTTATGCTGGGGAAGCTTATGTTTGTTTGTTCTTCATAAACAGCAAAATAGATTTATCTGGTTTTATTTTAATGGCAGCATAGAGCCTTATAGCTCTGTGGGTTTATTTTTTGGGGGTGACACTGTATATACAGTACTATTATAGTTTAATATTATTTATGTACAACAGCTTGAGCAAAAGCTTAAAAGGTTAAAACCAGGACTTTAAGTTCAAACAGAGTTTCCACAGTGAGTTAAAATATTTGTACAGCAGCTCCGAGAATATTTACCAACAGTTTTCCGAATCCTTTAAATTCCTGATCTTTATTCATGGGTGTGGCACTGTTCATGGGTCTCAATAAAGTTTATTTCAAAAGAAAAAGACTAACACAGACACATCATCATTCTGTGTTCATGTCATATACAACTTGGAGTGGAAAGTTCCTTCTTGTGCTGCAGTCAGGAACAACAGCGACATGTCTCAACACGCAGCTGCTCCTCAGAGTTTAGAAACAGTCACTTTGAATGAGGGCCATGAAAAAAGGTTCTTGTATCAGTCCCAAGCTATGTTTATTTTAACAGTGAGGTATTGTTCAGGGAATATTAGTGATAATAATTAATTTGGAGAAAGATACAAAGTCATTTTATTGTTTAAGTAAAAGCTGAATCTCCTCAGTGAAAAATGGAAATGAATCAAGATTAAAGACACAAAGTTTAACAGAAAATCATCTGAAAATCTGCCTTCCTACCTGTCCTCCTTCAGGTGGAGTCCCGCCTCCTTCAAGGGATCAACTTACCTGTGTGTCCGTGTTTAGTGTCCAGGTGTGGAGTGGAGCTTGTTGTTGGTATGTGTGTTTGAAGAAATTGTAAGTTTGCTTTGTTTCCTCCTTTAACAGTTTGTCTTTACAAACTTTAGAAGCAAAATGTGAAGTAAGATGTTGCCTCATAAGTCAGATGCAGAGCTGCTGCAGGTTTTCCTGTTAGTATCTGTAGGATTCATTAAAAAAGCACTGACTTAGTTCACCAACCAGCTTCAGAGGAGTGACTGCAATATTTCCCAAACAGAAATGTTCAATAAGAAAAGATAATGTCTGTTTCTTTTTTCTATCTTTATTTTTCTGAATTTCCTCGGCAACAGGAGGAAATGGTGTCTTCATCAGCAGAGTCTGTTAGTAGAACAGAAGTCAGTGGACCAGCTGGTCCTAAAGGAGAATTCAAAAGGCTTTCACACAGAGGATAAACTGAGTTTAAAAGGCAACACAAAATATGCTTAATATGCTTAATTAACAATCAATAATTGATAATAAATGGTTAATGGCTTGTATTTGTATAGCGCTTTACAAGTCTCTATGGACCCCAAAGCATTTTATATATCCAGTCATCCACCCATTCACACACACATTCACACACTGGTGATGGCAAGCTACATTGTAGCCACAGCCCCCCTGACAGAGGCGAGGCTGCCGGACACTGGCGCCACCGGTCCCTCTGACCACCACCAGTAGGCAACGGGTGAAGTGTCTTGCCCAAGGACACAATGACCGAGACTGT
Organism: Tilapia sparrmanii; assembly: GCA_015108415.1. NCBI lineage: Eukaryota > Metazoa > Chordata > Actinopteri > Cichliformes > Cichlidae > Tilapia > Tilapia sparrmanii. The sequence continues at coordinate 13,872 of VUQY01026442.1, forward strand.
TGTAGCCGGGGCTCAAACCGGCAACCTTCCATTTACAAGACGAACTGCCAACGAGCCACGATCGCCCCATTTTTAAAACCAAAATAACAGAGAATGAGGCAAATGGTTGTTGCCATGTTATGGTGGGTGGTAACTTATTAGCTAATGCTAAAAACTTGGTTAGCAATCTGTGTTCATGTGGATAAAAAACACTAAAATTAAATAAACTAGTACAACACAGGGATAATATGGCAAAGGTGAACTCAATCAAAACAGTTACAGAGCTTCTAATGTAATAGAGAACTTCCTTTCTCTATAGTCTCAGTCCTATATTCTAAAAATGAAGCTGTGGGCTAAACATTTTTCTCCTGGAAATGTTCATATTTCAATATGAGAGCATTTTTTTTGGTTTCATGTGGAATTGTAAGTAATTTTTTTTTTATATCTCTGTCTATCTCATAAGAATACACACCTATCCATCTGTCTGAATTTCAGCCAATATTCCACAATGTGAAACAGAAAAACTCTAAAATAAAACAGGAAGTAGAATGAAGTAAAGATGAAGAATAACTCACACATATGTTCTATATGTGTGAGTTATTCTATATGTCGGGCAGAAAATAAGAAACAGCATTCAGTAACATAAAGAAGGAGAAAACTGAGGATTGCAGCAGAAACCACAGGCAATTACAACGACAGTTGTAATTGCCACTCCATCATGTGCAGTGTAATTATTTTAAAGTGAGACTTGTGGTCAGCATTGTGTCTGACAAGTTTCTCTATCATATTCGCCATTAAATCAAATGTCCCGACCACAAACATGAAACGAGCACACCGATGATGATATCCATTTGCGTCCATTATCATGTAGCACAAAATGAAGACCAGCTAAATTACAAAGGGAAGGAAAATTTTTACCCCAGACATGTAATTACTGCCTGTAACTCTCCAGCCTTGTTGTAGAATCACTACCATTTCATAAATGCACTATACATGCTCTGCACAGGACTGCTCTTTATCTGCATTTAATTATGCACCAGAGAATAATATAATTAGAGCCATAAGCACTTAAGATTATTGATGAATGTGAACTGAATAATTGAATAATCTTAATGATAGCTCCAAATTTTATTTGTCAGTAGGTAAGACATTTCTATAAGTGTAGTCCATGTTAAGTTTTAAAATACCAAAAAAATAACTAAAGATAGCAAATGTCAATATTATTAGGGAAAGGTTACATGAAGTCCCAGAAATACAGTATTATTGTCACATAATACATATCAGATACATCTTGATTTTACATTTGAGGATGCAGAATTCATTGTAAAAGGGTTCAGGATCTCATAATGTACAGGAAAGCACATGGTGGTGGGATTGCACTTTATATTTAAGAGCCAATTAAGATCAGAGGCTATTTGACACCAGATGAGATGCATTTACCTACTTGAGACCAACATCAGTGTGTTGTTGTTATAGAACAACAAGTGCAAATATTTTTTTCTGGATATAATTTGTGAAAAATTAGATCAGGTCATGTGTGTGATCTTAATAATAAACTCTAAATTATGGGTGACCTGAATATCTAATGAAATTTACAGAGCTGTCAAATGAAAAATAGGCTCCTACCTATAGCAAATGTTTGTGGATTATCTCAAGTAAATAATGTTCCAACAAGAACATGGCAGAAAAGTGATGGCACAGAAATCTCTAGTTGTATTAATTGACACATCTTAACCAATTACAATGTTGCAGTATCATGGGCCAAAGAAATATCTATACTGTTAGGGTGTAGTGCTAATAATTTAATGGTAGTGGAGATAAAAATAAAAATCAGTTGATGAGTTTGTAAACTTGTAGCCTTCCCCTGTGGTTTGGTTTGATGAAAAATCCAAAAGTAAGTACACGAAGAAGATGCGGTATACTGGATTATTGGAGACCACGGAGAATTATGTGTTCATTTCACGTTGAAAGCTAGTTGACAGTCCCTACAGACCTTTGCACATCTATAGTACCTTCCTGCATTGAGATTACAAACCATACGTGGTCTCTGTGCGGTTGTTTTGGTCTACACCAGTGTGTGATTACTGTGTTCACATCTTCACAAACGAACCAAACCAAGGGGGAAGACAAACCCGAGTTTGATTTAAATAGACTAAACACTTAGAGTTTTCAGTCAGCGTAAATTCTTCCTCAGAAAGAATGTTAATCAGATGTTTTATCAGAAACAAATCCTTAAAAAGTACTGGCAAATCTTTTTTGATTTATTTATGCATATGGTTAAAAAACATATGCATCGCTGAAGACGTTTACTGTTAGAAATGTCAGAAGAGGTTGGACAGAGAGCTGATGAGACATTTAGTAGATGGCAGTCAGACACAATTAATAGCTAGTAAAGTCATTAGATTGACAAATATATTGTAAATTAAGTAATATTGTTGCTAAGTTAAATAGAATTTTATTACAAAAGATCAATAGAACGATAACTTTTTGAATCATTTTTAAATGATTTAGTAGGATCTAGAATCTATAAAAGTTGAGTCATCCTTCATAAAGACTAAAGATAATATCTTAATTCAACCAACTGATATTGAAAATTATTTTAATAATTATTTTATAAAGTAGATAATCTAATAAATAATATACCAAGAATAGAAAATACAATAAAAAATCAAATGATGAAGTATAAAAACTGTGCTGCAATTTTAGTCAATATAAAAATAGTAGAGACTTTGGCAATAACTTGTAAAACTAAACTTTCATTGTTGACTGACATTACTTAAAATGTTCGCTAATTTAATCACTCATTGTGTCATGGTCTCCATGTCTCCCTGGATGACCTAGATTCAGGCCATATGTTTTTTGTTATTGTTGTTGTCTCTCGCTTTCTCTTCTGTCTGCCTGGGCGGAGCTCGTTTTCGGCTCCCTCCCTTGGCCCACGCACCTGGTCTAATCAACCACCTGCCACTGATCTGTCTGATTGCCTGGAGAACAGCAAACAAATGCTTGTTCAGTAAGTTTACTACCTGTCTTAAGTATAATTACGGATAGAATTGTATATGAGCACATTTATTTAGAATAATTTAATGATTTAATTTCAACATGTTTACAAACACGTGTATTCCATGGTTGACCTCTAATGACAGATGGCTTGGCTAACAGTTATAGCAGAACAAAAAATGGTTGATATATTATTACTGGACTTTACAGCAACATTTAGTATAATTCATCACAATTTCCTACTGAAGAAATCACAATCCTTTGGTTTTAATCATTATTAAGAATGAAGAGTTTAAGTAATAGGAAACTGACATTTTTTTTTAAGTGGGGTATAGTCAAATATTGGAGATCTAAGGCTAATACTCCTAAGTATGCAAATGATTCTGCACTATACATGATAGCTATTGTTAAAAAGGAGTTAAACAAAGTTAGATTATGTTGTGAAGTAAGTAGTTAAATGAATAATAAATGTATTTTGAATATATCTGTGACAAGCAGCATTACATTTGGTGCTAACCATTCTAAAAGTGTTTCTGTTAATGATCTTTGCTGATCAAAGTCCATTAGACAAAGTTCCTGGGTTCAATCCTAGATAAAAATCCTGGAAAGAACATATGAATTATGTGGCTGCTAAAATAGGAAATGGTATTTCTGCAGCCAAAAGATGTGCAAACTTTTTGACACCAAAATCAATCAGACATTTAATTCAGGCTTTTATTATGAGTCAGTTTTATCTAGTATTGAGTCAGATTTTAAAAATTGCAAATGATACAAACTAGAGCAGCGTTTGTTGTCCTTTGTTGTGAGTATAGAACAAACTGCAATGATGCATAAATGTCTTCACTGTTTAGCTGTAAAACAAACAGTTTACTCTTGTGTTTATTGTTGCAAAAAAGTCAGTTATTTTGTACAAAAATGTCTACTTTAGTGCAAACAGACATGATTGTTCGACCAGACACGGTACATGGGTACAATTTTTTTTCACCCACAAAACAAATCAATTGAACTAAATTGTATCAGACTATGAAGGAACGGCAGTCACAACAAAAATAGATAACACAAGAAACGAGTAAAATAAAACAAAACAAATTTCAAAACAAAATCTATTTGCTGTGACTCTTAATCACAGATAAAAAAAATTACTGAGACTTTTGGATCATTGTATGTATGTGTGTTGTCATAATGTATGTTATTTTCAAATGATGTTTTATTTCTCTGTGTAGGCTTTTAAAGTGCACTGTCAAAGCGTAAAGGTTTGAGGCCACAGAAAGAACAGCTGCTACATTGCTAAACTAAACTCATATGACAATCATGACATAAGAGCTACAGAAGAAAAAAATTATGTACAATGAATAGTTAACTTATTTAAAAACGTGTGGATAGACTTGAAGGTAAACATATACAGGCATATACTACAGTGATTTACACATCACGCTGAGACAATCTAATTACATTTAGTTTATTAATTTTTGCGAAAATTATGCTTACATGGTGCACCTGACCACGTTTATGCTTAATCAGATTACTGCTAATTAATTGATGTATAGCAAACATGGGCATATGTTGCATTCTGATGCTGGCTGGTTTATTTGACTCTGGGGCACAATTTAATAAAGCTGCTATGTTTAGCCTGCTGTGCCCACTTAATGGCAAATTAAAGGTGTCCAGGGTGCATTTGTAAAGAATCAACTGTAGCTGTGGAGTGAAACTGAGCTTAAGATAAAATAACTGAATTTCTTGATGCTAAGTTGCAGTTTACAGGAGACATTTAATCCTGTGTATGATATTTGATTTTTGTGAGTTTTTGAGACCTTTACATCATCAGTGTCAAATTGCACAATAAACCTACCTTTAAGCAACAAATTGAACAATTAATATAAATTCCCTGATGTAACAAAATGATAAAAAAAAGAAAATAACTTTTTTAAGGTTTAACAAACACCCAGTTTCAAAAAATTAAACTTTCCTGCAATATTTTGCATCATTTCACAGGGTTAAGAAAATGTGTTTCAGCAAGAATTCTGCTCTTTCTCAGAACCTTTTTGCATACTTTTGCGTATCTTTTTTGTAGGATGATTTCAGAGGTACTACAAAAGAGAAAACATATCAGACCTCTTCCTCCTTTTCTTTCTACGTCTTATGGTTATTGACTGTCTGCATGACACCAGAGAAGATGCTGTGCAGCTGCTCACTGAGATCATGCTGAATAATGTCTTTGTGAAAATGTGTGCTGAAAAATAGTAGCCTTATATCCCAAAAGATGAAGGAGCTGTATGGACTAATATTTATTTTTGGGAGTAACATATAATATATAAAATGTTGCCAGTCAGACACACTGTCAAACAGTTTCATGGCGGTATTTTAAGTGCATATGCACAGTGCATGTATATGGGTATTACTTGCCTGCTTTGTGGTGTCTTTAGCCACAATGTTGATTTTAAAAAAATAAATCTGTCAGTTCAGCAAACCTCCAACAGACATGAAGTAAATTATTCTGTAATAATGATGTTGTCATACATCCGAGGTTTTCACCTTCGCCACCCCTTTCAGATTTTTCTGCAGCCGCCCCTGGTCACCAGCCACCACCGGTCATTTGTGCACATACCTACCTACATACCGCGCTGCGCGAGGCACATACAGTGCCTTCAAATGCGGTTGCGCGCTTCCACCGCACGGCAAACAAAGAGCGAAAACACTGAGCATCCCTGGCTGTAGAGTTGCACCTGCAGGAGGGCTTGCTTTGATTCTTTTCTCGGCTGTTTTGTCTCACTTGGATAGGAGGACAGTTTTTGTCTGTGTCCCAAGATGAACCAAACCGCCACCGTATCGCATCAAGTGAAATGCCAGTCTACAAAGGCCATCAAGGTGAGTTGTATGGATTATTCTTGTTCGCCGCGGTGAACTTATTGGTGATTTATTGAACTGTTTGTCGGCAGGAGCTCCGTGACAGCTCCAAACTTCAGTGCGGGTTTGGCGAGCGGGGATGCGCATTGACGCACAGCACTTTGGAGATGGTTAGGGGATATACGCGTGAGCATCCCCGTTACAGCAACATCGAGTTATTAAATAATGTTCCTTTATGAGACATTCAGATATCAAAGAAAGAAAGATAACAGGACTCCAGTGGCTGGGTTTGAACGAGAGACGTCCAGTTTGAATGCCTTGGATGAAGAGTCACACATTGGCGCAGTGGCGAGATTTCATTCATATCACGTGGTGCTTCTTGTTCTTATATTGTCTGTATGTGCTGACAGTAAATTAGAGGATATCCCTTCGGACTTTAAGGTGGTTGGTGAGGAAAAAATGTGAACATTTGTGCCTTTGAAGGTGCTTAACTTTACCTGTGCACGGTCCCGGGAGATCATCCCGAATCCCGACCTGTTGTCGGGACAAACAAATTGATTTTAAACCTTCTGGAAGGGAGGGAGTAAGAAGTGCCAGCTCGTAAACGTGAAATCAAGAGAGAAAGAAAGAAAAAGAGAGAGAGAAAGAGCGAGAGAAGGGATAGCGGCGTTTTCTTTTCCAGTCACGATCGAGAAACGTCTTCGCTCGGCGGCATCCGCATTGTCTTCGTATAGCGCACCTAAATCTGGGTTGAAGGAGTGTGAAATGTGTGTGTGAGGGGTTGTTTCTCATGCAGCGGGCATGTGTGCGCGCGCACGCGCCTGCGTTTGTGTGTGACTCAACAGCTCGGTATCGATTTTGCCGCGGGTTCTGCATCACTTTTCAACCTCCAAGTCCCACCAGAGAAATTTAGCTTGGGGCAAATTTATCGATCCTCCTTCCAACTGTCCCAAAGGCGAGCAATTTAGGAATACAAGGCCGAGTGTTAGGAATTACCCAACTTCAACTTTTGAATGAAACATTTTGTGAAAAAAAATAAACATTTTAATTGAATTCTTGAGGTATTTCACCAGTCTCAAGCAGCCATCATATACTGTGTGCACCTGGTGCCGTTTTCTTCTCCGGGACTGTTGAGCTGAAGCCACCTCTTCGTGTCATGTGGCTTTGTGCTGCTGATGGAGCTCAGTGCAGGATGCTCATAAAAGCCACTGTGCTGTGTTCAAAATGAGGTTGCTGCTGTCACGTTTTTTCTACCTTTTGGAGGAAGGGCATAATGGGATGCACCCAGCTGAGTTCAGCACCGTTCAAAATTCAAATACAGTACTCTAGTTCTTTTAATTTGAAATGTTATCTTCGGCAAGACTTTTAATTATGTGGTTGGTTGGTGAAAAACTAATTTTTCAAATTGCTTCTTCACATACTGGCAATCTGAGTTTAAAGATGGTTTAAAGGTACTTCTGTAAACTTTCACCACAATGGGGCAGCGATTTACCAGTGGGCGTGTCTTAGACATGTGCTATTGCCCTTTTAAAGGTACTTACTGTAAATTCATGTGTTTCAAATTTTTGTAAATTAATTGATCAATGCTAATCAATGCTCAGATACAAAAATACTGCAGTCTTTATTGTTTTGAAGAAGTATCAACAGAAGTTGAACTACTGTAGGCCTGGGCTGTATTTACATGTAACACCAGTTACTACCCAATTCTTCTTTTAGCTTTATCCCCATTCCCTCAAGAAGCTTTGCCTTTTCCCAGGTAAATGCTGTCAAAATATAACTGTTAATTTTCCTTGATAAATAAAGGTTAGAATGACTCTGTACACCATCTAGTGGTCTATACTGCTATTGTGAGAAAGTACAGCCAGGCTCTAGGTCAACTTCAGTTGGTGTCTCTTAAACACAACACACAGATATTTTTGAAATAAAGTCAAAACAGTCTTCTATTTACCTTCTGTTATTGGTGTTTAGTTTTTAAAGAATTTTAAAACATGAATTTACAATAAGTACCATTAAAGGAAACTGGTTCACTTGAGTCCTGTTTGTCTGCAGATTTGCTTATGCTTTCTGTCAGTTATTACGCTCAGATTCAGTGCAGAGATCTTGGAAGATTGTGAAGTTTTCTCCATGCTATGAGTCAAATGAGGGAAACCTGGTGCATATAACTGAAAATGTCACTACTTTACCAAAGCTCAGCGATGAACCCAGTGAAGCAGTGTATCTGATATGAGAAGCGTGGTTAGAAAGGCCAGTTCATGCTGCGGGCTGCAGACCGGCACATGGTCACTGGACTTGCTCTTATACCACAACAGGAGGGGTGTGTGTGTGTTCATGTTCCACATGTGCACGCTAGAAAGCATGATACCCAATAGCCAGTTTTTTTTGCTGAACTACATTAAAAATTATGTAAGAAGCTGCAAGTGAAAGAAATATGTTGGTCTGTGAATACAAACGCTGCTGGATAATTGTCTACAATCCAAATAGCGAGTTTCCAAGAAATAATGCACAATACACTGACCGGCATGAGATGGCAAACAAAAAGGGATCACAGTGGCACAGATAGATGGGTCGAGGTGGTAGCACTTTGATATACCTTTGACACGCTAAAACCAAAGAAGCACAGGTGTTTTAATGATCACAGTGGGATGCTGTACTATTGTGCTTGCTGATTCAGTCTCCACCCAGATCCTGGAGTGCTGGGACTTCAGTAAACCGAGCCTTCATCTGTGTGATTAATTAGATTTGCACTTTTCCTGCTATGTCCAATCGCACAGTCTAATCACCACACACATTCACTGCAGTCTGACATGACTCAGAATTACATAACATAGTCTAACTGAAATTGAGATCACCCCTATCTGGTACACTGGGCACAAGTGGAGTACAGCACATACACCAGTTTATTTTTCCTCAGCATATGCACTGTTGCTGTGTTTTCTACACTGACAGCCTGTCAGGTCATGCTGGGTTGGACACAAGAGGCTGGACACAATTCCTAACAACACAGTAATGCTAGTTGGGGTGAATGTACGAGACATTTTCAGGATTTCTTGGAGTGGGATGGCGCAGACCAAAATAAAAGCAGAGGGCCCTCAAGAAAATCAGAATATTTGATTACAAGTAAGTACATTGGAGAAGCAGGGTATATTATCGATTTAGTCTTCTGAAAGTGGTGACACTGCCGCAAGAGGTAAACACAATTCTGGGCTTTTTAGACCTTGTACAAAACACTTGTGGGGTTGTTTTCTGGGGTTGGATTTAAACATTTTTAGCTTAGTTTTAACTGACAATACAACATTTCACATTAAGAGGTTCTATACTAGAGTGTCATAACATGCCTCCACTTATATCATGCATTTTATTCACTCATGCAGCCAGTCAGACTGGAGCCACCCATCTTTTCCATTTGACTTGAAGTATCTACAAGCTGTCACTAGGATGGGGAGGGTCCCCAAACACCACAGATTAAAAAAAAAAAAATAGAGCATGAGAAGGACACACAGGAATTTTTTTTAATTCGATAAAGATTATGACCTGCTTCAGACCATCAAAGAGGTTTTGTTGTGTCACTTGTGGTCTGTCACTCAGCAATAATAGACAGGCATATGTGTCTTTACATTGCATATGTACACTTTATGGATGCAGCTTGCTAACTAAGCTTGCTACAGTCTGTAGATAACCCATCACTCCATCTTGTCCTCTAATTATCATGCAGTTTGGCTCTAACAAAACAAAATGGTGGAAGCCAAGGGCTAATAATGAGGCTTCAAAATGTAGAGCCTACAGAGTAGTGAGTGAAATCATGGTAACCTATGCTTTGTAAATCTGTTATATACAGTCCTCAGGCATAGCTAGTAAATGTGGGCTGAGTTGCTGTTTAGATTCTGTGACTAATATAACCTATTATGATGTTAGTGTGTATTATAACGTTAGTTGTCCTAACTAGGGTGACCCAATGGCTACAAAGTTAGCACCGGTAGCTGTAGGGCCACTGCCCAACATCATTAGAAATAGATTAGCATGCACTGACATGGTAAATGGTCTGTATTTGTATAGTGCTTTACTTAGTCCCTAAGGTCCCCAAAGCACTTTACACTACATTCAGTCATTCACACACACATTCACACACTGGTGATGGCAAGCTACATTGTAGCGACAGCTGCCCTGGGGCGCACTGACAGAGACGAGGCTGCTGGACACTGGCGCCACCGGGCCCTCTGACCACCAGTAGGCAACGGGTGAAGTGGCTTGCCCAAGAACACAACGACCGAGACTGTCGAAACCGGGGCTCGAACCGGCAACCTTCCGATTACAAGACGAACTGCCAACTCTTGAGCCACGATCATAATGATAAATAAAAGAAAAAGACACTCTCAAAGTAAATGTTACATTTCAAAACCCTGGTATTCTACAGGAACAGACAAACTATTTTTGGGTTGTCTTACAGTGATAGTAAACAGAGTTTGAATTAGATTTCATGAGAAGATTCACCCATATCTTCTGTTGCATGGAGAGCTGCTGTGTACGAATGCCCTGATGGTTTGCGGGAGAATCTGCTTTCTGAACGTCACCGAGCAATGCTTTTCTCTTTTCACACTTTCCCTTTCTCTGTTTCTTTGGGAGATTCTGAGCTGAGGCGGCATTTACACTCTCTATTGTTTAAAACCGCTGCACATTATAACAGTGGTGAACAACAGCCCGGAGTGTCAGACACCCTGAGGCATCTGCTCTAGATCAGCATGATGCTCTTTGCTTTCACCTCTCAATGAACCTGTTTCAGTAATCAGTGAAACAAGCAGGGATCATAGGCAGGATTAAGTACTCCAGAACTCATCTGTGTTGCGCAAACCTCGCCATCTAATCTCTCCCATGTCTGACCCCCGTCGAGTGGCACAGAGGTCTTAACGGCTTTTTATCATCCTCTTAAATGTGCCCTCTTCGTATCACAGCTGTGTCCTTATGCCACGAGCCAAGATAAAAAATCCAATTAGGAACGAGGCAGCAGATTTTTCGTGGGCCTCAGATCCTGTGGTCTCACCAAGTTTAACATGACTGGCTAAAGCTCGTGCCATCAGCGATCTTTGGAAGTGTCAGGTCCACCCACATGCAGACTGCAGTTATAAACCGGGATTGTCAGAGAGGCAGGGAGCTGTGTCAGTGCTCCTCTCCTGTCGCATACATCAGTGCACAAGGTCGTAAAAAAGAAGGCGCTATATTTCTCCGGCTGTGCTGTTACACCGTGGACTTGAACTGACTTCACTCAGTAGGGATCTCGACAGAAAGTTTGGGTAAGAGTGACAGTTTTAAGTAAGTGCCAAAGGACTGAGTCTCTTTCTCTGAAATCCCAATTTTAGGATACTGTTTCATGATGACAAGATAAAGTAGATCTGAGTGTGAGTGTGCAGCTGTATCTGACACCCACTACCTTCAAGCCATTTATAGTCACATCATTTATGCTTCTTGAGTGACAAAAAGCCTGGAACTTAAAATTAAAGTGACACGAGTCTTTAAGCAGTGGGCACAAACAGTGTCTACAGTAAATAAGAGTCTCTGCTGAATGAAAACATCAGCCTAGAGAGAAAGATGACTGAATAGAGTTTCTGAGCCACAATGCATAAATCTCTTTATGAAAAGTAGACAAATAAAGACCTCATGTTAACGTCTGATAAATTTCAGTCATTCTGAACCTGCAAACTGATTCCTGTCACACATATTGTGTCATGAGCTGTGATCATTAAGTTCTGAAGTGCTCCCATAAAAATCTAAACAATACCTGATTGAAATTTGAGCAGTTTCGAGATCATCTGCAGTCTGTTTCCAGCACTGGTGCTAATTTCAGATTGTTTCCAATTACTTTTTTGGATTCATGTGTATTAATTTCTGGTGCACACAGTGAACTTGGATCTGATTCACCTTCTTTTGGCTTGGACACTATGTAGTGCAGGGTGGTGTTTGGCTTTAGGTTTCCAAACAAAGACCCAGCCACATAAGTATGAGCTGATTCTGAAGATCAGCTGTTTTAGAGCTGCACATCTCGCAAAGACTAAAGACATTCAGAAGTAAATTTCAATCTCGGATGAAAAAAACAATTATTATATAGTACTGTGCAGCAACACAGACTGAGCCACGTCTTATTTCTTTCATTTTTGCTTGAAAATAAAATATTGCTGCAAAAGTTTATTGAAATGTGTAAGTGTCAGTGGAAACACAAAGTGCAAAAGTTGACAGGAGCTTGAAACTCATTATTTGGTATGACCACCTTTATTCTTTAACACAGCCTGAGCTCTCTTAGACAGCTGTCTTGTAATTTCTGTAAGTAGTCTTCAGGAATAGTTCTCCAAGTTTCTTGAAGGACATCCAAAGCTTTTCTTTGGCTGTTGGCTGCCTTTTGTTCCATCCTTCATCAAGCTGTTGTTGCTATACCTTCAGTATATTTATTTCTTTTAAACTATGTTCTCTTTTTTTACTTGAATGATTCACATGTCAGTGTTAAGTGACTTTACTAACAAACAAACTAAAAACAAGATACAAGGACTGGTTAGAAAATATGCGTAAAAGCAGCCACTGTCCAAAGAAAACCTTTGAAAGACCTTTAGAAAGTCTGGAGAACTATTGCACAAGGCCACTTTAAATATTGCATCAAAGTCTGGCTTCTTGAAAGCAAAATAAAAAAAATGAGGGGTGGCTCCAGATGTTTGCACAGCACTGTCATATCTTCGGGTCCATATTTGACTGGGCTGTCTCTTTAGAGAGTTAATTTCATTGCGGCTTACCAGTTTTTATCGACTGCAAATTGCAATGATGAGTCTCATCGTGAAAATCCATTATTTGGAACGCAACCCCAGTGATATTAAATCACTTGCTCCGCATTGCACCGGCCAAGTGGAGGAAAAAAAACGTTCAGCATAGTCTGTCATGTCAACCATGAATACTGCCTGTTCTCAAAATAGAGCTTTCTTTTCCCCACTGGAGATATATTGGGAGTTTAAACACTGACGTGCTTTGATCCAGCTCACACAGCGCCCCATTTCAGATAAAGTACTTTGACAAGTTCTTCTGCTGCAGCTGAAGTGAAAGCCAGTCCGATTTTAAAGATAAGTAATGAGGACAATGTTGAGACGCTGAGCAGTAATCAAACTCTGGCCTAAGTTGGGGAGGGGGGGTCTACTTCAGAGAAGTCATTGAACTGTTTAATGTGAAACTTGTCCATCTTTCATAGTGTCTGCCTTCCACGTGAAAAGCCAAATCCCAGCAGATGTTTCATTTATTCAACAGTTCAAGTGATGCTGGCTCGATTACTGCTAGTTGCTCTGTATTGCATAATGTGTTTGTGCTTTGAAAGCTAGACAATTACCAAATGATTCAGAATATTCACAGAGACTAGAAACAAAAACAAAAAATGTTTCTTGGATAAACAAAATATCAAATTCCAAAACATCTCACTTTCAGTTACATTTCACATTAAATATACACAACAGCATGCACAGAATTTCCTTCTGAGCTTGCATTTCTGCCTGGAGCATTGTTTGCAGTCACTCCGCCAGCAAACGGCACCGACGGCTCTCATCTCAGTAACTCAGTACCATGGATGCTCGACAACTCAGCCAGCAGGTTATTGAACCTGCGAGGCGTTCCCCTGTTCAGAAGATATATCACATAAACAGTCTTTAAAAACTGCTCGGGACCGGCTCGCTCTGCGAGTGATAGATTGCTGGAATCAGTCTCATAAGAATGATTGCATTGGCTCTTGAGTCAGTGAGTCTATAAATTACAGAGCTATGCCAGCTGATCTCAATATATTCTCCCCTCCGAGTACACCTCTCAGTCCCCAGCCTCGCTGAGGAATACAGCATGTGATAGATGTGTCCCTAATTTGTTTTGTGGTTGAGACATGTCTGACACTCATTTGCATAAGAATGTTTTCTCGTGAGAAACTTTATTTGTCCCTGTAAAGAAAAAAAAGGGGAATAAAATAACATTTATAATTAAACTCACACTCACAGGACCTATTGTGTTTAATGATGTGTTATGACCTCAAACTTGATTATCTCATGAGCAGCTCTTAACAGAAATCTTTTTTTTTTTTTTTTTTTTTTTATTGGAGAAAAAGCAAAAACATGCTGAAAAACCTAAGGATGAAAGAGTGAAATGAGTAAAAGATCTTCGCTGAGCCAGAGAGGTTTTCTTGGAGGTCACATTTTCCAAAAAGAGCTCAGTGTTCTTGGTGATTAATGGTTTCAGAAATTAAATGTTTCTCTTTTGAAAACACAATCAGAAAGATTGATGAGTTCATTCATTCTCAGTTTGTTCTGAGTTTAAATGTGCGCTAGAAATGAGAATGCAGTGCAAGAGAAAATACCATTTAGAGACTTCATTAAAACAAAAAGTTTCACAGTTTTTTTTTATAATAATCTTCCATTATTCCTGTAAATGTATTTATGTGTCTGTAAGATGAATTAAAGTCAGTCTGAGAGATTATCTCAGGGCCAAATAGGCTTTACAGCCTGCTGTGCAGTCAAATTAAAAGCCATAGATATATCATGAAAGTGAATCTTGAGGTGCAGTGTGAGTGTAACATAATGAGGGAAAACACCCTCGCTGCACAGAAAATTATACGAATCTTTTTAGTGGTAATGATCATCTTTAATATTAAAGAAAGTAAGTTTTTGTTGGAGTGGAGAATGTCAGGTGGGATGTCATGTAACGGTTTGGTGATTAGGATGCAGAAAATCTTTAGATTTACAGATCTAAAGTGTCTAAAGTGGAACCCATATGGCGGTAAATTCTTTTTTGATGCTGTATGAAAACTCTCCATAAGGCAGACTGTAGGTGTTCATATCCCACAGGTGTTGTTTGTTTTTGTTTGCTTTATTATTTTCATCTTTTGTGCTGTCTCCATATGGTTGTACCACATGCTTTCGTCTTATCTGGCTGTCCTGTTTTTGTTTTTTTGGAAGAAATGTTTGGAAACATGGATCTGACTTTGTGTTATTTTTCGGAAATCATCAACTGAAAGCAAACTTTGCAGTCAATCCCCATGTTAAATATAACATGCTGTAGAACAGGAATGGCAGCATTCTCAGACATGTAAATGTCACTTTTTTATAGTGAACATATTCTGCTTTTCTTTTATTTTCTGTCACACATTTAGTTTCCAATTCTACTCCTATTAAACATAAGAAACGTAAATATTAAAACACAAGGTTATTAACAGAACACTATGTACTCCTGGGAAAAACTAAGTACAAGTTAGTAGCAGAGAGATGATACTAATCAGTGGCTTTTGATTAACTGATTATCAGTAAGTGTGCATACATCTATAAAAGCAAATGCTTTAGCAGTTTCTGGTCACAAAGCCACACTCTTCCCAGCAAATTTACCTTAAGGTCAGATCGTTCAAGCACCCCCCCC
>VUQY01026444.1:0-12500 GCA_015108415.1 Tilapia sparrmanii
GCTCATGACTTTTACTTATTTTTTGAGACACCATTGTTTCTTTGAGTACCTCTGTAGATTTGTGTGTGAGGGCTGACTGTGTATGTTTTCCTGTGCAAATGTGTAAAGTACTATGTGTCCACATCACATACAAAAATGCAAAGGTACAATGTAACAACAGTGATAAACAATATGCTATCAGCGCTGTAACAATGTCTTATTTTTAAACAAAGGCTGCTGCAGAGGTGGGAAAAGACAGACTCTATATGTTCAACAGTACACTGGTAATTATTGATATCCTGTCATTATATATAATGTACACAATGTCCACAGTTTTCCTTCTTGTGAATATGGGAAACGTTTAAACTTAACTTAAAAACTGACCAGACAGCAATTAAAACTGAAGGCACATTAGTAAATTAAAACACAACTTAATTAAAAAAAAAGTAATAATATTGAAGAAAGTGAAAAAGACAACTGGTCAAACTTGGGTCTCTTACTAATCAATATTTGTGTCTGTTTCAGTGGTCATTGTGTAACATCAGGTTTGTTTTTCCTGAGATGCATCCTGCAGTCCAAAAGGAGCCATGTTAAAACAGTTTACTATAATCCCTCACATTTGGTTTCTTTCACTTCAACACATTTGATTAGAGCTTTCAAACTACGCACATCTACATGATTTCCAATCTGTGTGGGAGGTGAACAATATCTAAGAAATTGTTTATTGTTTATCACAAAAAGTACTTTTTGTTGACTTGGACTTGGACGGTGTGGGGCCAGAAAAGTTCCAGTAGTATTAATTTGTCACATGATCGTCATGTCATCACAGTAAAGTTGACTGAGTATTAGAAATGGGGATCGAGCCCAATTCCTTGTAATTCTTAGTCTGCTTGCCGATCGATCCTGCTTACTGGTTCACTTCCACTTGCTACAATCAGCTGATTTCAGCTCATGTTCATGTTATAGACAATATTTTTTTTATTGCACAAAAGGACAAGAGCACGATGGTGAAGTCCAAACCAGAACAGAAACAGACAGAAACAAGTGCATTATACTGTTTAAGCAAGGCAGGGCAAGTTTATTTATATAGCACAATTCAACAGCAAGGTGATTCAAGGTGCTTTACAGAGACATTAAAAAACAAAAACAAATAAAAAGCATGATTTAAAATGAAACCAAAAAAGGAACAGTAGATAAAATCAGTAGTTTAGTAAGAACACCAACATTTAACACAACAAAGAGGGGAAATAGCACCAACATGTGCAAACATTTAATCACACAGCATGCCATTATTTCTACTAATATACTGTCTTTGATATGCTGCTTGGTGATTGTGGTGATTCTCAAAGTGAACTCGGTTAGCCCGGTTAGCTGTGGAGAAAGGCAGGGTTAGGAGAGGTGTGCTCACATCTTGATGCCGTACTCTGTGCCTTTCTGGCAGCTGTAAAAATAAAATGTTGATTATTGCCTCCGATACCACAGCAACTATCTGCGTTGCTCAAACATGTCAATGGGATGTAGTTCTGTTTTGGCTGCCAGATGGGCCTGTCCCTGTAGCTCTGATCCTAAAGCATCCTAAAAGCATGTCAATAAAAGATTTGATAGTTGTATATCAGTAAGTATATCAGCTGAACAATCAGCTGTTATTGATCACTGTCCATTTAGATCAGCTGATCTCCCAGAAGTCCCTCTGAGCTTGACTTTGAGGCTTACCTAAAGCAACAGCTCAATTGCTCAATTTCTCATTATTGATAAAGTTCCTGCTTGTTAAATTCAGTGTAATGAGAGTATTAATGAAGTTAATGAGTGATTTTAGAAACCCTTCTTTCAAAGAAGCTTTAAAACCACTTGTCATTAAACTTTAAAGGGCATTTTTAAACTTTTTGACATTCTCAAATTAAAGCCGATAACTCTCACTGTGCACGTGCTTATAACTGCACTAAATGATGTTTTCTACTTGTCTCCTAACTGGTGCAATACTTGTTTATTTTAAGCCATATTTGGAGAATTTGCAAAATATGAAATTTCTACAGTACATAAAAATTGCACTGAGATAGAAAATGCACAGAAGCAACAAAAGGCGTGATAGTGAAAGTGCATTAGCATCAGTGCTGCATGATGTTTAGCAGCAGTGGTGGATTGTAGCACTTAAGTGAATGCGCAGAAAGATTTGGTATCCAAGCCTGGGTTGTGCAGTAGTGTGAAGGATGCTCAAGAACGTTTGTAAATGTCCTCCATGCTCACTGTTGATGTCCCTACATTAGCTGGAGACTCCCTACATCGTCTCTATTTTCTCTCTGTTTTTATTAGAAATCCTCGCCTCCTCTTCTGTGGACCTAAAGAAAGAGTGAAATGAGTGAGGGAGCAGAAGACAGAATAGAAAGAAGACAAGACATCTGGTAAATCATTTAGCAGACAAGAACAGGTGGCTCTCTCATCCTCCGATGTCATCCATACTTTTACAGGGTAAAATATTTATTGGGCTGCCACAAAATGAGGCACTCATAATTTGGTTTCCGTGCATGATGATTCTCAGGCTCATTACAAGTAAATATTACGCGCCATATGCTTTCATTTTTACTGACTAATGTCCTACAAACTAATGTGCTATTACCAAGGGGCATGAGATGAGAGGGGAGGGTTGTCTTTGTCAAGACAACAAAAAAGAGGAAACAGAAGGACGTTGCCAGGTTATAGATTGTCTTTGTAAGTCCAGAACAGTCTGATTCCAGATTGGTTGACAGGATGTGCTTGACCTTGCAAAAAGTAGTTGCAAAAGCTTATGGAAGATTGATAGTACTTCAGTTGTGTTATGTAGGTATCTGCCTGCGTAGAGTGAAGGATTATAGATGTGCAATCTGCACAGATATGTTGAAATCTTGAAACGTTGAAATGTTTCCTCGGACTGAGTGGCCTGTTCCCACTTACAGTGTCAGTTCTGTCTGATAATAAATGACTGGAAAATCATGTGATCATTAAACAGGTAGGTAAGCTTATTAGTGGGGGAACAGAATCATTGGAGATGACTTTTTTATGACAGGCTGCTAAAATAATATTTGTCTTCTTTGAGCAATCTTGGCAGTTACCTCCAGCTTCAGATGCATCACCCTCCAGACTTGAGGCAACTCAAAAAGTAACTAGATGACATTATTTCTGTCCAAACTGCATACAAAGCTCGTTCAGTTTCCTAGATAAGTGCATCTCCTTTTACATGAACATCAGCACCGGTGATGATTGATGCTGACTCTGTTTTATGTTCAACAGTAAGGCCACATGATTGAGAAAAAGCTATGCCCTATACATTCACTCTTAATAGGGATGATTGTTCAGCACCCATCTATTTTCATTCATTCGTTCGTTGTCACGTCATTCTAGTTTTCTTTTTAGACTCTGTTGTTTTTCTTTCTCATTTCACTTCTTTGCCACACCTGAGTGTAATTAGCCAGTCATTCTCCCTGCTATTTTCCTTTTCTCCTTACATGTTCTCTTTATTTATAGTTTCCTTAAGTGTTTAAATGTCCTTACTTCTTACTATTGTGTATGGTCTCTTATACAGTTTTGCTGACCACATGCTATAATTGTTAGCATTGCTAACTGAAAACTGGTTAATAAAAATATATTCTATTAAAGAATTCAATTTCATGATCCAATCATTATCACCAACCATTGCCCAAAATAAAGGTACAAATCAAGCAGTGGTTATTGGAAATTGTTACACATCTAGAGACTGGTCAAGAAATTGAGACGGGTATTGAAAGCTGTCATATGTTTGGAAAAACTGTCATGAAATTAGAGTCACTTACATTTATTAAAAAAATGTGAGATGCCATTGAATGGTCATAAAATCTAATAAATGGAAATTTCAACAACTACAAAAGGCTGAAATGTGTTGATAGAAGAGATCCCAATACAAGGAACGGGAGTAAAGAAAACACAGAGACTGGAAGTAGCAGAGCAGAAATCAAATGTGTCGACACTTTCATTCTTTAGTGACGTGTGCTGCTGGACTGAAGCAAATATATGAACTAATTGACTTACTTTACATTCAAAGCAGGTACTGTACATCCTCATTTATTTTGTAATACTGCTCTGCTGAGCCAGTGGACAATGGGCGATTAATGGCTCCCACTGTAAAGGTGCCAAAAGGAACTACTGCTATGGCGTCTTAATGTGTAGAAATTATGTTTCTTCACTGGTATGTGTCCAGGAGAAAATGGACACTTCAATTATCCCAGCCCTTCTAAATGCATTTTGACAAGGCTGGATAAGTATTAAAAGAAAAGATCACAATTACTTATATTGTGTCGAGACTTTTACTGTCCTGACTGCAACTGAACTGTCTACCACAGAGAAACTGAGACCTTTAAAGAGGCTATACTGTTTTGTGGGAAAATAGATCAGACAATGGGCACGTAGTGTAAAGGCACATAGACACCGCTTGAGGTAGATATGATCATAAAATGACTCTACAGCTAACATTTTAGTAAGAGTACATTTTAGTAAGAGTAATCAAAACACATAGCTGATTCCATTTCTTTAGTTGAATCAAACCAGTCAAATCAATTTTATTTATATAGCACTTTTAAAACAACAACTGTTGACCAAAGTACTCTACAATAGAATTAATTAATACTCAGTTCCAATTTTTTGATCAAATGCGATTTTTTTTGTCTGCTTGTTCACACTACAAATAAAATGTGAGAGCAAATGCGCTCTCGTGTGAACCCTCAAAGCGGCGCGCATGCGCAAAAGAAGACGTCACACACAACGCGCTCTGTTTAGACCCAGAGCTAATAATGATCCTTATTGCTGTTTTAGAGAGGAGCGGTGCTTCAAAGGATAGCTGCAGATTTCTGTCAGAATCTGCAGATTATACAGTACAAAGAAAATGTTCACGTTTCTCCAACGTTGTCTTCCCAACAGTTTCACTGGATGGCCAGGAAGTGTTCGCGATGTCTTCTCGGGCGCTTCTCCGGAGCTGATAATTGGCGTCTGTCTTGTGTCAGTGACGTAAAAGACGGATTTAATGCGACTTGACCGTTCACACAGCAGTCGCTTTCTAAAACATCAGATATGTATCGGATTCAGGACCACATACGAAAGTGACCCAGGTCGGATTTGAAAATATCGGATTTGTGCCGTTCACACTGTCATACCATGATCGGATACGGGTCGCATAGGGTCAAAAAAAAAAGTCGGATTTGATGCACCTTCGCCTGCAGTGTGAACGTAGCCACAGAGAAACACCGGGCTTAAATACACTGGGGCGTAATCAGAGAATGGAAAACAGGAGGGAGACGCAGCTGGGAGAGATTAGGGCTAAGAGACAGGGGAAGCGAAACTAGAAACACTAACATGAAACATAAACCTTCAAAATAAAACAGGAAACAATTCACAAAGACGCAGACTTGGCACAGAACTAAACCTACACTAAATATGAGGGCACAAGACACAAAAACCTAAAACCAGAATAAACTGGAACATACTAAATCATCATCAATATCATTATGGCCTGACAAGAGATCAAGAAAATAACCCAAAATACAAAATCAAACCAAAAAATAAGAAAGTCGAAATGCTGGGTTGTAATGACCCAGAACCATGACAGAGTAAAAATGGGTATTTAAACGAGTTTTAAAAGTATCCAGTGTTGGAGAGGTCAGTAAAGGCAGTTTATTTCACAGTTTCGGAGCAGTCACAGCAAAAGCCCGATCTCCTCTGTGTTTTAATCTGGAGCTAGAGACAATTAGAAGCATTTGGTCCGCAGACCTCAAAGATCTTGGTGGAGTATACCAATTTAGAAGATCGGAAAGATATATAGGAGCTAGTCCATGCAATGTTTTAAAAACAAGTGTCAAGATTTTAATCAATTCGAAAACTAACTTGCAGCCAGTGTAGTGAAACAAGTATAGGGAATATGTGCTCTTGCCTGTGCATGCCAGTCAATTTGCAAATTGGCCAATTGATGACGAAGTAACACCAGAGTAGAGCCTGTCTCAGAAGTCGAGTTGACTTAAAGTTATACCAGAGATGATAACTTTAAAGGCATAAAATGGTATTTCTGCACTAACAAGGTAGCAAAGAGCTATTAACTAATAAAATGGCATAGCTTGGCATGCTACATTGGGGCGACCATGGCTCAGTGGGTTGGGAAGCGTATCTGCAAACAGAAAGTTGCCGGTTCGCTCCCCTGGTCGTTATGTCCTTGGGCAAGACACTTTACCCTACCGCCTACTGGTGTTGGCCAGAGGGGCCGATGGCGCGATATGGCAGCCTCGCTTCTGTCAGTCTGCCCCAGGGCAGCTGTGGCTACAACTGTAGCTGCCTCCACCAGTGTGTGAATGTGAGAGTGAATGAATAGTGGCATTGTAAAGCGCTTTGGGTGCCTTGAAAAGCGCTATATGAAATCCAATCCATTATTATTATTATTATTATTATATGTCCTTAAAAACAAGTGAAAAAATTGCACAAATGAAGGACAAAAGAAGAGCTGGCATATACAGCAGATAAAAGAGATGCATCTGACCTCACCAAAGCATTATCAGGAATGATGAAGATGATATAGCCATCTTGCAGGTGTTGGTTTGGTGGTATTCCAGTCAGTGGTATTGGACATTTTGTCAAAATACATGAAATTATGAATGCATAAAATGTGGTCAGATTTTGGTCGGTCATGTTCATCTGGATTGCATGGATGTCATTCTGAAAAATGAAGTCAGTGATCCACAATGCACTGTCCCAGCATTAAGAACATACATGGGTCAAAAGAAACACACAACAGAACACTATGAGTCACTATGAGTCATGGAGTGGCCTCCAAAGAGCTCAGACCTCAAGATTAATGGAGCAGCGTGGTATTTGTAAGTCGGGGTTCCACTGTATATGCTTTCGTTCTGTGCATGTGTGCATGTATCAACAAACCACTGCAGAAAAGAGCGGTGGCTCTATACGTATAGTAACTGCTTTGAGTAAGACAGGATATTTTTTGTGCTTTATTGTATTATTGCATTTCTAAGAGTTGCACGACACACACTTTATGTTCAGACATATTATAGAGTATGACACAGTAAGGGCAGGCCCCACTTTTAAACTTGGTCCAAGCACCACTGTCAGTGATATATTGAGTAATACTGGCCAGCTATAAAGCTTTTCCATTCCCTCAATGTGTCTTGGTACAGCATCTTAGCTGTGTAGGTTGTATGCCAAATGAAGGATTTCCCAAACGAGCAAAGCCACTCTTTCAGAAACCCAAGTTCAGACAGAGCTGTTCATGTCAAGGAAAGAATAATTTATCGGAAAAGGTTTTACAGTTTTGGAGGAAAAGGCTGTGCCCTTTTGGGGAGCTGGTCTACAGCAGCTCCCCTGCATTAGTGTTCCCCTCTATGGAGTCCAATCTAGCTTGTCTAGCTAGTTCAGTCAAAGTTCTCTTATGAGTTCTGTACATGTACATTATAGAACTACAGAGAATTCTGCGGTTATTGGTGAAACATCAATAAGTCATTCTTTATTGACCAAGTGACTCTCAGCTATTTAATGCCTGTCTGTGTAGGACATCTACAGACAGAGACATACAGAGGCTTTGCAAACCGAAGGCAAGCGTTTTTAAATGTGAATGTACACATCATTTTCTCTTATCTTAGTCGATTAATATTCATGAATATGAACAACCTCTACCCTGAGTTTAAAACCTCAAAAATAAGTTTTTAAACTCCACTAAGATGAAGAAACACATTTCCATTGTAGTATGGATGTTTTAGAAAAAAGTGGTTAAGTTATGTTCCATCTGGCTGCTTTACGGTGGAAGACATTATATTCCACTTCATCCATTTAGTTTCTCACTGAGTCATTCACTGAACACCACTCGGTGAATCTGTGTTATGTAGGAGGTATGAAGTGATTAATGGCTCAAAATAATGGATTTGTGTTGTACTAGGAGGAGGGCAAACGAGTAACAAAAGATTGTGTACGGCACACAACGAACATGACATTAAAGACATCTGAAACACAACAAACTGCTTTTGTTTTGCAGACAGTCCTCTTTTTTGGAGGTAGACCTTCTTATCTAACACAGCACGTACTCCCACAGTCTCTCAACTACTGTGAAAGATGGAACCTGCTTGATTATTTTGATAATGGCATTTATTAAAGGGGCACTCCAAAGACTTCACACATAAGCTAATAGCAGTGCTGTTTAGCCTATGGAAGCAGCTGGTTTATGTTTTCGTTGGCTCTGGAGAAGTATTGTCTGGTTGTGCTTGAAGTTTACAAGTTAGAGCTCTACTCTCAGAACGATGGAATTTGAAATGCATTAAAATTCACCAAACAGGGAAAGTCTAAGGGAAAAAAAGGGATGATTTCCATTATGAGAAATGTTTTTAAAGGTTGATTCATGCTAAGGATTAGAAGGGGGACTTACTCTGCTCTTTTCTTTTGAACGTCTTACATTGTAATTCAGGGGTGCGGAACTCCAGGTCTCGAGGTTTTAGGTGTGTCCTTGATCCAACAGTGATGATTTAATTGGCTTGAAGTTCTGCAGAGGCCTGGTAATGAACTAATCCCGTGATTCAGGTGTGTTGACCCAGGGTGAGATCTAAAACCTGCAGGACATCGGCCCTTGAGGCCTGGAGTTGGACACCCCTGTTGTAATTTGTCAGGTATTCAAAGTGCAGCAACATATTGTTCAAGTTACCGATGAAGGCTGTAACTTGAACAATGTAACTTGAACCCTAACCCCGCTTTATGTTTCTTATAACATGAATTCAAGTCTCCTGTCCTTATACCACAAAACCACAATGCCAGGATTCAGTTGGGTTTGCATGTGTGTGTCTGTCTGTGTATCTGTGTGTGTTATCATTCTGGCTGTAAACACAATAGCTTGAAAAAGATTTAACTCATTTCTACTAAAACTTTGACTCATGTTAACAATCCATTCAAAATTGTCTTACATCCACCAAGGTCTTTAACGTCAGCTCAATGACTTATTGGTCAAAAATTGACAAAAAGCCTTTTAACTTGTGTCATTTGCATTGTCAATACATAGAAAGTGCTGTATGAAGATTTAAAATATCATGTCACATTTGACCTCTGACCTTTCCTTCAAGGTTGGTAGAATTATCTGAAGGTCAAAATGATAACATATAGGCTTATATAGAATAATATATGTGTCTACTGCATTACAAACTTCTTAAAGTATGTTTAAAAAGAACAAAGTGCACACAATGAATATGTGCAAAATATAATTCTATTCATTTAACAGCAAATACTGCCCAGAGAGTGAGCAGAGAGCTTTTTGTCTTATTAAGCAGTGATCGAATCCCCCAGAAAAGGTTTCGTTAGTTATTTTCTGATTAACCAGCCCCACAAGAACCCTACAAACATGGATTCATGGTATGAATCTGTACTACCTGATTGGTTGTGAGTGGTTGCTGATTGATAAAATCACACAGCAAAGATGTTGCTGCACCAAAAACCTTCTCATGGGTGACGTGGATGATCTGTCCGACTGTCAGCTGTTTTAATTTCCAAGCCGTAGTGAAACTTGAAAGTGAAACAAAACAGGAAGACAGAATGTTTTTGGCTTAAGAGTAAAAGTTGCACCTTATATGATGGTTTGGGTTCCAATCTGCCCTCTGGCTGCGTCAAACACAGGTTCAAATCCAAAGTTGTTCTATTTGCAAGAAGATTCTCACACAGTTCTTTGTTTCCACGATCATGAGCAGAAGAAAAAGGTTTATACACTAACAGCACTATTTGCCAATGCCCTACCCCAGACTTGTCTTATAATAAATGGTATTTTAGCATTGATTTGATTAATATTTAATATTATGCATGTTTGCAAGAGGAGGAAGCAATTATTGAAGAGTCCTCAGTGCTACTTGGGTTCTTAGAGAGTTTCATCACAGATCCAGATGTAATTATAAGTCATTCAAGAGGGTGTCTCTGAAGTAAGGGGGACAATCAGGTCGTAATGTTAATAAATACAACAGCAAGTTTTCACAAAAAGGAAGTTTGAGCTCCACCTGAGGCTGGCTCAGTATGAGCATATCATACTGCCACACACCTTTCACTTAAAAGGGGAAACTTTAACAGCAGTGAGATCAAACTGAAAAAACGTTCACATGTCCAGTCAACTGCTCTGAGTTCACCTTAAGGTTAGACGCTTTGCTAGAAGCCAATGTTCCCCAAATATAATAGTTTCTCCGGGGAGTTGTGCCACGTTTGATTTAGTTGATATGTGTTTGCACTCTGAAATCACTTTTTAAGTCCACTGAGATAACTCAGACAGCAGCTTCAAAGATAAGACAGCTGAGGCACGGCGCAGGTCGAGCTGCTCAGCTTTTGGACTTTGTTTTTTAGGGTGACTGACATGTCGCTTTGCCTCATCCTCTTGTGTTTACACCAACAAGCAACCAAACCTTACCTTCCAGCTAGTGACCATTACTAAGGTGCTGCCCTTAATCATGCAAGGGTTAAGTGCTAAGGCAGGAGAAACACAGCCCTGCACTGTACTCTGTTTGATTTACTGAAGGTGCAGTTGATTTATACTGCTAGGTACTTGAAAAACTCCCTCGGGCAGGAATGGTACTTGCAAGAAAAGATATATTGTGTTTTAAACAAATCATAGTAGGTTACTTAGAATCCCAAGAGCAGCTACAAACCACAGTGACTCTCAACAAAGGATTCAATGATGCCTTGAGAAATATCTGTAAACATTTTAAAGAGGTGGAAGCATCATTTAGGTGAGACAGTTTGACTTTGCAGTCTGTGTTGTTTAAAGAGTTGTTTAATGTGACAGTTTTCTTGCACTTTGTCACCTTAAGAAAACTCTTGAGTCTGTTAAAAAGTAAAAAATGGGTTTTTTAGCCCTGAGAAAAGGCAAAAAGTAGCTCTCCCTCAGTGCTGGCTGCTGTTTGATTTTGTGGCGTTGCAGTTGCATTTGTCATGTCGAACCTTTGAAACATTTCCCAAAAGCAGAGAAAGAAACTTTGAAAGATAAAAGAAAAAACTGCCCAGGGACAGGCCAAGAAGTCCCGCTGGCTATAAAGGGATCTTCAAGCAGGACAAATGGTTGCTCTGTGAGTTGATGTAATCCCAGCTCATATTCCTTTTGATTCTTTAGAGTTAGTGGGGCTGTGATCTGTCAAGACTCTGCAAAGGTTAAAGTTCCAGCAACACTTGTGAACAACTTGACTTTTTTGACATGCTTTCAGTTTGTGGCCTTCATTAGTGTCATCATCAGCCTGACCAAGGCTACAAGCCAAAAGATGTGGTCAGGGACGTTTTTCTAAATACTTTAGTTTTAAACTTTAACCTTTTCTGTGTGAATGTTAGAAGAAAGGGAAGTTGTGCTGGAAACCTCGACTCTTTCTACATATGTCAGGACTCTATTATTTGGAGATTAACTATCGGAGCGAGATCACGGCTCCAAACACGCTCCTTCCGGTTCTTATCTACATATGTTCCCCCACTTCTACAAGCTGTTCATTCTCGTTTACGTGCCCCACCATCGCTCCACTTTCCAGTTCTTTAACTTCTTCACTCCTATTCAGTACATGGGGATCTGCCAGGCCCGGGAGCCGTCGCCAGTCCCCTTCAAGGCCTTCCCCAAACCGCAGCTCGACTCAGCTCGCCATTCACCTTTACCTACTAAAACACTCTCAAACCTAAAATGAGGATGTGGGCCCAGTGAGTGAAAGTAGTGTTAAAAATGATCATTGTGCAGTATTCATCTGGCAATCCTTGTTTTTTTTTTCCCTTTTTTAGCCATTTTTACATTGCTGTGCTTGATATATCCTTGGCCACAGCGGTCCGTCTTTAACAATCTCCAACTATTGGATGCGTGTGATCAGAGTCAAACACTGAAAGCTCAAGGACAGGAATAGTTTAGAGGGATTGTGCAAATATCCAAAGTACAAGTGAAAGATGACATGGCAAGAGTTGTAAAAAGTGTCGGATTGGGTTTTATTCTTTATGGCACACCTCCAAGTAAGAGTCAAATATGATAGAATCACTAAGTTCAGTTTGTAGGGCCCCCGGAAGAATGTGCTCCCGTGCCATAAAAAAAACCCCTGTGAAGCATATTTAAACATGACAATGTAAATTTTTTAGGCTGCAGCCTGGAAAAAATATTCAGAAGAGACATGCACAGCCGTTGCTGTGAGCATATGCAACTGTAATATCATTCCCTACATTCTGTCTGGTTATGAATTTGCCACGACAACCCTGTAATATGCAAATATGCTCATGCAATGCTAATATGTGGTAGATTTAACATCATGCTTTTGGCTGAATACTGGAGGGTTTGCTTTGACTAGTAGTGTTTTCTTCTCTATGTGGATGTTGTTCTTTAGAGCGAAAGCTGATGGCTGCAACCATTTTTACTTTTCTAACATACAAGGATACGTTCAAAAGCCTTTTTGTCAAACTTCGCTTATGACAGATTAGATAGAGAGATTACAACAAAAACAAACTAACTTTCCTATTTTTTACTGAAAAGAGCAACATTTTCTCTCATCTCTGTT
>VUQY01026446.1:0-14303 GCA_015108415.1 Tilapia sparrmanii
TAAGACTGGTTTCTGAGTTTCACAGCTGGGGTGGACGAGGCTAAGCATCAGGCTTTCAAATGAATTAAAAGTCTGTCTGGGTCTTTCGTTAATTAATAGGCTGGTGTGAAAAATTGCTGCCACACCGCCCCCTCGGCCTGTGCTTCGAGGTTTCTGGTAGTTAGAATGGCTCGGGGGTGTTGATTCATTTAAACTAACATACTCATCCTGCTGCAACCAGGTTTCTGTAAGGCAGAGTAAATCGATTTGTTGATCAATTATTAAGTCATGTACTAACAGAGACTTGGAGGAGAGAGACCTAATATTTAATAATCCACATTTCACTGTTTTACTCTTTGGTTCAGATGTGGATACTGTATTGTTCTTTCTTTGTGATTTTTTATGTTTAAGTTGTTTGTTGCTGGTTTTTAGTTTGTTTTTTGTCTGTTTGGGAGCTGACACAGTCTCAATGGAGATGGGTTTTTGGGGGGGTAGCAGGAGGAGAGAAGCTGCAGAGAGGCGTGTAAGACTGCAACTCTGCTTCCTGGTCCCAACTCTGGATAGTCATATTTTGGAGGGTTTAATAAATTTGTCCATATTTTATGTCACTTCCAACATAAATGAAGACAGAAACTAAACAGCAGTGACGTTTGTAGGGTTACTGAAGTTGGGCTAGCTGGTATATAATGATGTGCTACATGATCGCTAGCGACACAGCTATGTTAGCATAGCATAAACAATGAAGCTGCAGGATGAACTCTAACTTTTTTCCACTCGATAAAAGTTAACGTGAGGGTTCCTGATGGTTAGGGACAAATGCAATCGCATGGCAGGATGCTTTAAACGGACCAAACTTCAGTCAGGAGAACAACTGAGACAATCCATCCACAACACGAGGTTAGTCATTAACATACTGCTGCAGGGGCTGGGCTGTAGTTACATCGTAAGGGTTTAAAGACTGAGCTTTAAAATGTGCTGCTGATGAAAGGTGGTAATAAAAACCCAGAGAGGCCGACAGTAATAACTGACTTTTTAGGGGTTTGTTCAGATTAAATAGAACAAGATACAAACTGTTAAAACATGTGAAACACACAACAGCCTTAATAATCACAGAGTAGTTTGGACCCAGAAGCACGGTTCACACGTCATCACTTAACACCAGGATAGGGTCGCCAACTTTTTAACTGTCAAATAAGAGACACTCTGACGATGTCTCGGCTAAAACGGGACAGCTGTCAGCCCTAATCCTCAAAGATGGAGTGAGTGAATACTGTGAATATACACAGATTGGCTAAACCAGTGTGCGCTGGAACAGGAACAGGAAGTGATACTCTACCGCAGCGAGAGCCAACACCAAGTGAGAGCAGTTGTGTTTACTGTAAGCAGCCACATTAGCTGCTTACAGTAAACACGTTTCTACTGTAAAGAGCAGGGTTTGTTTTTCCCTGAGTTTCTGACTCGTACCTGTCTGACACAGGTGTTCTGTGATGTAGATGCCCTCTCTGTAGGTGAGTCCTCCAACTACAGGCGTCCCGGTTGCTGGGGCAACAGAGGGGTCGATGGCATCGATGTCATAGCTGAGGTGAATCGGTTTCTTCCCTCTGTTCAAGGACACAAAGCATCTTTAACATTCGCTCAGACTATCACACCTTGATGGCTTCATGCGGGCGTCACCTGGCGGACAGGTAATCACACGTTTCCTCCATGACGCGGGCCACGCCGAGCTGATCCACCTCACT
The DNA here is from genome assembly GCA_015108415.1 of Tilapia sparrmanii. Lineage (NCBI taxonomy): Eukaryota > Metazoa > Chordata > Actinopteri > Cichliformes > Cichlidae > Tilapia > Tilapia sparrmanii. The sequence continues at coordinate 1,719 of VUQY01026446.1, forward strand.
CATGGAGAAGGTCTTCACCCCCAGCATCTTCAGGATGTAGCTGAGGAGGAGAAAACCTCAGGATTAGAGCCTGCCGGCAGGTACACTCAGGTACACGCAGGTACACGCAGGTAATAAACTTCTGGTGACCCTCAGACCTCGAGGTCGCTGACCTTTCAGAGCTTTTTGCTTCTTTAAATTTTTTATTGAGATTTCATTTCAATCATCTCCAAAATGCTTTCGGACGACCTGATTGGTCAGAGAGGCATCAGAAATAGGTGAGTCTCTGCACGGACTCAGGTGCACTCACTGCTCTGCTGGATCCACGTCTCTCAGCCCGATGAAGACCACATCGGCGGCGGACACACACGGCTTCAGCCAGGAGAAGCTCGGTAAGACGGGAACCTGGTGAGGAAGGGGAGGGGTTAGTGATTCTGTGTGATGGCGTGCTGCTGATCTCTGTCGCTGAGATCACCTTTGAGCGCAGCTCGTGGAGCAGGTAGGACACCGGCTGCCCGTGGATGTTCCCCGTGTACGTGGTCAGCGGCGTGTTGATGTCTGCGTGAGCATCCACCCACACGACGCTCAGCTCCCCAACCGCCGCAGAGTGCCCGTGGATGGAACCGATCGCCAGGCTGAGGACGGAAAACACAAACAGGAAGTGAGTCAATGGAGAGCCGACACCTGGAACCTACGTCCTGACTTCCTGTTCCTGTGTGGACTGACCTGTGGTCTCCGCCCAGCATCACCGCCGTGTGCCCATCCTCCTTCACCGCTCGCACCGCCTGTGACAGCTTCTGGTTGGCGGCGCCCACTGCCCTCACGCTCTTCAGCAAACCCAGGGGCTCGTCCGGGGACATGTCCTCAAACGTCAGGTTCCCATAATCCTTCACTGCACAGCCTGCGCGCACACACACGGTGTCAATCATTGCAGGTTTCCTCGTACTGACTGTCCAACATTAGCAGCTGAGGTGTTTCCCAGCATGCTCTCTGTGTGAACATTAACAGCGAGACTTTCAGGGAAGACGATGGTGTAATGAGGCGTTCACTGACCCACGTGGACCTGTAAACACTTACTGTTTGCTGTTCGTGGATAAAGGTCAGCGCTGTTCCAGTAATGAAACTGAGCGTGTGCACAGTGACCTCCTCTGAGGACGTTACAGTAATTCCTGAACTCACTGCATCAGTGAAACTGTTACCTGCGTACTCACAATCAGCTGAAGGAAAAGTCACCAAACTCTGATTTTTACGGAGTTTTTTAAACGGAGCGTTATGTGAATCAGACTTTAAACACTTTATTTGGAGTCTGAATTTGAAGGCCCTGAAGGTCAGCTCTGATCACCTTTTCTGGATTCAAACTGTGCTGAAGGTTAATGTTTTACCGACGTTACAGATTCATTCAGATGAATTGTTGAAAGTGGAAACGCCGGCGTGCTCCGCCTCCAGTTTGTTTGACGATTCGATGGTTTCTGAATATTAAAAATCAGACCCTGTCGCTGTTACTGAGCTGCACAGCTGTTTAAATCTAACTGCCAACTTTTTATGATGGGTTTAATCAACTACAGACAAGATACAAGATTTATTTTCTACTTTTATTCTATTTCATTTCAACTTTGACTATCTGAGCTTCTTTATTTTATTTTTATCGACTCTGTTTGTTCGGGATCTTGTGTCATTTTGATTTTTGAGCTGTTGTACTTTATTTATGGACCGTGTTTAATTTTTTGTCCACAGGAGGATGATCTGATCCAGTGTGTAGGAGGAAATCAGTGACTGCTCTCAATAATCAGCAGAAACATTTTAAAGCTTCATTTTGTCTCTTTGATGGACGGGGTTAAAATACCGGGCCCCACAGCTCTGTGCCCCCACCGGACCGCGGTCCGCTCAGGCTGATGTATTAATCAAACGTTCGTCCCCGAACAAGTCTCCTGGATTTTCTCATCACTCGGCTCTGGATGAACATTAACTGACGAGACGGAGAAACTCAGGAAGTTTCTGAGTTGTACATTTAGCAAAAACAATGTTTCCTTAACTGGGAATGACGACCAACACGGATAACTAACTGGGCGGCAGCGCTCCACTTAACGTCAGCCTTTCTTATCCCGGGAAAAAGCCCTGACAGCAGGAACATCTGTCCAGATGCTGCAGAGGCAAACTGCCACTCTGGTGCTCGGATGATTTTTAACAGAAATGTGTCACAGCTGCAGGAGGAGCTTCCTGATGTGTGAACAGGTGAGAACACCTGTGGAGTCCATCTCAGCTACCACAGGCCGAGAGGCGGGGCCGGCCTGGACACAGCTGTGAGTGGGAGCTGACCTGTCCCCACTCACAGCATGTCTGTGGACGTGCTCCACGGCGGAGTCGAACTCGGGCCCTTGGTGCTGTCAGGCACAGTGGTAACCACGGTGACGCTCACAGGGCGGTTCATCATTAAAATGTTAACTTCCGGTCAGTTTTACCTGCTGTCATTACATTTGCTGCTGCATGAAGGTGATTCTGTATGAAAGCACAAAAATAAACGTCATCAACTGTTGGAGTCTCCCGGTGACGTCACCGGACCCGCTGCCGTGCTCACCCAGCTGCTGCAGCCGCCTCTGCAGGCCCGCGGCTCGGATCCGCTCCGGTCCGTCCTCCACGCCTCCTCTGGACTGCAGCGGACAGAGAAGAAGAAGCTGGAGGATTACACGCGCACAAGTGCACGCGGAGCCTGTCCTCGCGCTCTTACCTGTCCTTTGGAGAAAGGAGCTCCGACGATCCCCGCGGAGCGCGCAGGAGGATGCTGGTGATGAAGGCTTCGCTGCACCCTCACGGCCACCTGGACCTGCCGCAGCGTCCTCGCGCTCCTCATGCTGATACACGCGCGCGCACACCGTCTCTGAGCCACCGACCGGCGCGAGTCTCCTAAAGACTCCACGTGACGTCAGGGGGAGGCACCGCGGGGAGCCGTGACGTCATGAAGCTTGTTTAAACGCTTTGAAGTGATGAAGGTCAGACGGTGGGCTGATGTACGGAGGCTCATTCATGCCAACAACAAAAAAACAAAGACGCTGAAGTTTATGATTTTTATTTTATTTAGAAATTTTAGTTTCCAGTTTTATTGTTTTTATGTTTTGAAAAGGTTTTGTTCTTTTTAGTTTCAGTTATTGTTTAAGTGTGGTGGGTGATATTAGTGAGTGATGTGTGGCAGCGATATTAAGTTTACAGTTACCTAAAATATGTTTCAGCCCAGTTTCAGGTTAACTTAACTATAATAAAGCCATAAATCCAGACAGCACGCTGCGTCGCCTCGACTTCAGCGTTTCAGAGGAATGTAGTCAGTAAATTGTGCTTCATCCAGCATGGTGCAGCGACACATCACTGAAGTATATGTGCTGTGTGGCTGAAGGTAGCACCAGCGTAGTGGAACCGTGTTTGCTCATTGGTAAGAAGTCGTTTTTACACAGCTTATCTTTGACTTTCCAACTCTGTCTGCGCGACCTGCTCAGAGAGGGATTTGCTGCCGTTACTGTAGCTTGCTCACTCTGCAAGATGTTGGACAACGTCGCCAACCTCCGCTTCACTGAAGCTTTCTCTCTTTGTGCGACTCTACCTGGGTAGCATAAACGCAGCGATTCCCCCTCTGAGTGGGATTCGCTGCGTCTATGAGGAAGGTTAAAGGTAGTCAGAACTGTGACAGCGAAACGACATCTTATTGATGAGTAACCACACGTCTCTGCTACATAGTGCCTCGCGCTACAGCAGATATACATCAGCAATATGTCAGTGAGCTGTATGGGTCACAATGCCAATCTAATCAGTGGTAATAAGTTTATAACAGGCACTTACATGAAATTTAGTGTTTGTGTTAACTAGAATATTTGTTCAGCCCACTTTCAGTTGAGTTAACTACAATTACGCTCTGTAATACCCAGAAAGTATTAAAGATGTACAAATCCTTCAGTGGTTGGTTTTAATGTTAGCATATCCACTCAGTGTAACATTAGCAAACTTGCTAGTTTGCTAACTTACAGCTAGCTGGCTATGATGGTTAATTCATAGCTGTACTTTCCTGTGGCCTCACAAAGAGAAAGCTCACAGCTCATTCAGATGCTTTTTACCAAACTAACATTAATGATGGAGTCCATTAAAGAGAAATCAAGTTTATCTGAAAATCTGTCCCAAACTGGGTAAAAAACTTAAACGACTCCGTTAAAGTGATGAATGATGGTGTAAACCTTTAGTAACAAACACCGAAAACATTATAAAAATAGATTTTTAAAATTATGATTTAAAATTTCAGTTTTCAGATGCAGTCAGAAGCTAAAAAGGTAAAAAACACAAAACAACATGAAAGTCAAACTGATGACATTTGAAGTGTCATACAGACGTTTCCAGCACGCTGACCACCTGTAAACACGTGGGCACAGCGCTGGATGCAGGTGAGCTCACCTGAAAACACACTGTGTTTTGAAGAAATGCAAACAGTGTCTTTGTTCTCTAAGAACTCAACGTCGTTGGTGTGAGTCAGGATTCTCCGAAGTACAAAACTATTTCCGGCACTCACCCTACATCTGCAGTTCCAGGAAGAAACTTTGTAGAACTGCATTAACGGCAGACGTTAAAGTCACGGAGAGGAGTTATAAACTCACCCACACCGCGCTGTTATACGTGTGTTTTCTTTTACCAACTGGTTACCTGTTATTCTAGCACTTTCAGAATTCACCTAAAGGTGCTTTTTACTGTAAGATAAAGACACCTAATAATACAGCGAAAACCTCAACGGTCAGACGACCCCTATGAGCAAACACTGGGTGACAGTGGGAAGGACAAAGTCCCTCTGAACAGGAAGAAACCTCCAGTCGAAGCAGGGAGGGGAGGGGCGTGCATCACAGAGACTGGCTGGGTTTAAATTAAAAATGAAAAAAGGTCCTGTTAATAATAATGGATTGCATTTATATTGCGCTTTTCGAGACCCTCAAAGCACTTTACAATTCCACTATTCATTCACTCTCACATTCACACACGGGTGGAGGCAGCTACAGTTGTAGCCACAGCTGCCCTGGGGCAGACTGACAGAAGCGAGGATATCACGCCATCGGCCCCTCTGGCCATCACCAGTAGGTAGGTGAAGTGTCTTGCCCAAGGACACAACGACCGAGACTGTCCGAGCCGGGGCTCGAACCGGCAACCTTCCGATTACAAGACGAACTGCTAACTCTTGAGCCACGATCGCCCCAATTCATTTGACCCTTTCACCATAGAGGTCCCTACAGTTACAGCTACTCCAAGGCTGTTTACTTGTGTCAGTGTTGATGGTATACCTGAACATAAACCACTACATTGGACACTGATGGGTCACTCCATACTCTGCCACCCACTGGACGTTTAATGTTACTACAGATGTATGACGTGTTTCATTGTAATTACTGTTATTTAACTCTTTGAAAGTATTTTTATTCATCTTTTCCTGAATGATGATGAATAAAAACACTTAAGAATCCTGATCGGGTTTGTCATAATTCATGCATGACAGGGTTAAATGGTCGGACTGTCAGAGCCACAGCGTTCACAGGAAAACTCTTCTTTCCAGTGCGGTCTCCCCAAAACCAGCAGATCCAACCTTTATGATCCAGAATCATCTGAGTGAGACGAGTGTCCTCAAACCGGCCTTTAAATTTGACCGAGGAGTTTTGGAGCAGAAACGCTGCGTTTCTTTTTACCTCGCTTCACCGACACATCTGTAACACCTGGAAAAGTGAAACCACAGAGCTGTGGAATAACATCTGGAACACGTGATTTTTAAAGCAGGCGGACGCCTGTTGAAACATAATCACCATGGTAACCTTAAAGTGGTGTTACTGATGACGGCTGTCAGCTGTTAACGGTTTCATTCAGTTGGCATCAGCAGGCTTCCATAGATGCTGCTGCCCAGCAGGAATGATTTGCGATCAGTGTCCACGCGTGACTCATGTGACCTTCTTCAAACAGGTTCAGAGTAAATAAAAAGCAGATTTGACACAAATGTTTATTATTTCCTACATCAAAAACATCAGAATCAGAATATTTAGGTTTCTGCTGAAGCTTCACACCAGCGTGCGTGTTAGAAGTAGCTCTGCAGCGGCTCTCCCAGGATGTTCTCCATCTCCTGGATCACCTTCTGGACCTGCAGCTCCACCTCTTCACACTCGTCTGCAAAACAAACAGCAGGTTTGAGCCTACGCCGTTACCTGGCCTCACAGGTGGAACGAAGCTCCACTGAAACACGAATGTGATATTTTACTGCATCCTGTTTGCATCTTATCGTCTCTGATGTGGTATTTGATTTGAACCTTTACTGATATGTCTCCATGATGGTGAAAATGTGTTTCATCTGTCATGCTTTTATTCTGAAACATCTGGATCTAGATGTTTTCTCTTGTCAGAGCTGTGCTGCCCTCTTGTGGCCGACAGCTACATTACATCTTAGAGCCAACAGTTAATATGAGAGGTGTGCATGAACAGCTGACTGTGTGTGCGTCTCACCCTCCATGAGTTCAGCCAGGAAGGGGATGGTCTCCGGCAGCAGCACCATGTAGTTCTCCTTCAGTTTGGACGCCACCTCCATGAGCATCAGCAGAGAGGAGAAACGCACCTGTGGAGGAGGAGGAAGCTGCTGAGTCAATAACTAACACCAACACAGAGTCTAATTTAAATCTCTTTGTATTACCATCAAGGATCAATTAACTCTGCCTGGCTGAGATCAGACAGCGTCATAGAGTGAAGCTTGACCGACTTCTCTGCGCCTTCAAGGCGCGCTCGGGGCTCAGGGGAGCCCGTCAGGTGTGCAGGTGAGCTTACCTTGGCGTCAGAGTGCCTGGTCTTCAGGAGGATCTGATAGTTGAGGGTCTTCCACTGCGAGTCGTCGGCCATCGCCACAGCAAACTGCCCGACGCAGGGCACCAGGTGCTGGGTGACGCGCTGCTGGTATCGCTGCTCGCCACCGATTCGATTCTCCAGCTGGACACAAACACAGAAACCATTCAAGTTCAATGTCACCAATGAAACCACGCCCAGCGGGTGGAGTCATGCAGTTTTGGACAAATATTACACCCTCTGAAGTGTCTGCACCTCACCTGGTCTACGAGCGGGCTCAGCAGGGCGTCGGCTCGCTCGCGGCTCAGGAAACGCTGCGAGTCGTACAGGAAGGTCTTGTGGAGGCAGTCGAGGACGTACTGCAGCAGCAGGCAGCTCTTCTCCTCGCCATCGTCCTCGGTGTCGAAGAGCAGCGACTCTGCAAGAAAGAAGCAAATCCACCGTCAAGCTTGGACAGCTGGGAAACAGCTGCTTTACCAACAAACAGCTGTTTAAATATTAACATTTACATAAACATAAATGTAACAATAAAAAGAGAAAAGGTTGTGGATGAGGTCAGACCTGTGCTGGAGCTGTTGGTTTGTCTCAGCAGGTCTGCGAATGGTTTCACCAGGTTTCCTGCGAACAGCACGAAGAGTCCTTTGAGGCGGTCGGCGATGCGGTCGGACAGCCGGTAGAAAGTCAGCAGACGATCTTTACGCTCCGATTTGCTCCAGTCGAAGAGCTGCGGGACAGACGCACAGACACACAGTTATCGCCACACGGCGGGAAACTGGGGCGGCGGCTGAATCCTAGGCACGGCGGCGTTACCTTGAAGAAGAGCGGCCTGAATGTGACCTCTGACAGCTTCATCACCATGGTGATCAGGCAGTCGATCACGCAGCCCTCGACCTGCGCCGTCTTCTCCAGATCGCCCTGAAGACAAAAGAGACGCGTGAGAAAGGTAAAGTAATCTAAGTACATTTACTCAATCACCAGCTGAGCGGACCTGGCAATGCTCGGAGCGGAAGTCGAGTGCGGTGAGGAAGAAGGTGGTGAGCTCTGATTGGTGGAAGCTGAGCTGGTCTTTCTCCATGTGAGCGATGTGCTCCTTCAGGATGCTCAGCAGCGCCCCCAGCTGACTCTGCAGGGAAATGACAACGAGACGTTAACAGCTGAAAACCATCGGGAATCTCACAAAGCGGGATTCGCATCGATGATGCGTGACCGTTTATCGCTGATTTCTACTTTCAAGGTTTTTTCTGGCTTGAAGCACGAAAACATTCAATTACAGGATATTACTGCTGCTGTTTGATTTCAGACATTTAACAAAGTTCAGCGTGAGAATTTGGAATTTTAAGTCCCTGATTCTACTTTTCGGTGGATGTTTGATTTGTTTCCGTGCAGCCATTTTAAACGACTGAATCCAATAATGAGAGTAAGTGTCTTTGGATCATTCTGGAAAAGCCAAGGCGCACACACAAACTCTGAACTTTACCGGCTTCAGTAGAAAACCGTAAACACACCTCGACTCTCACCTTCTTATCGACCAGCATAGTGTTGTAGCACCTGCTAATGGTGGGCAGTAGGACCCTGGGGGGCAGTTTGGTGGCAAGGGTGCTCCTCAGGGAGGTGAGACGGATGGAGAGCTGGGCAGAGGAGGAGGAGGAGGAGGAGGAGGAGGAGGAAGTGTCCATCAGCCGGGTCAGCCGACACACCTGCAAGAACGAAGAGGAATAATGAATAATAGAGTCCCTGTGACGCTCGCGTCGCACCCCAGGTGACCTGGGACCAATCAGCACGCCTCCTCAAAGTAGCAGTGACATCGAGCCGTACCATTTCAGATGAAAAAAATGAGGCGCTAGGAAGAGCGCACAGCACGATCCAATCAAAGCACAGCTCCACCGCAATCCTTTATAACCTTTGTTTTGTTTTTCTGATGCACTGCAGTACTCGCGGGGCGGCGTTACCTGTAAGGTGGCGTCGTGCAGGTATGGGCTGATGAAGTGTGACAGCGTCTCTGCGACCCGCTGTAGGGCAGTGACGGCGCTCAGCAGGTAGATCTCGTTGGTCAGAAGCTCCTTCCTGTTTGTGAGCGCGTGCAGTATGGCTGGCATCAACCTGTGGAAACAAACACGCGTCAGCTGACTGGAGGGCGGCTTCCCCACCTTGTCGTGTGAAGGGGAAGGATGGGCGTGACAGACCTGGGTAACTGCGGGATGGCGAGGGCCTTCAGTGTGCTGACCACCTCGGCGATGCAGAGCAGAGCGCTGCCCGTCACGTTCTTCTCCTCCTCTGCCGCCGCGACGAGCTCCACGGTTTGCAGCAGAACGGGCACGAACGTCTCCTGGTGGTCGGACCCAAAACTGCGACAAAGCAGCTTGAGGCTGAAGAGCGCCGTCTGGCGGTTGATGGCCTGCTCCGCTCCATCCACGACTTTCCTGTGATCTTTGCCCACAATGTTCAGCAGGTCGCCGATCAGCTGGAGGAGCACGGTAACCTGAGGGCAGACAGGAAGTTGATGTCACCGTTTCATACCCAAACCATGCTCTGCAGAGAACCCTGACATCACTTCCTGTTACCTGCTGTGCATCCCACTGTGTTCTGTGCTGCAGTTTGTTGTTGAGCAGGTCCATGGCCTTCCTCCTGACCGACACCAACTCGTTTCCCATCAGGCCCCTCATCACCGTGATGAAGGTGTCTGTGGGCAGCAGCGCGTTTACCTGGACAAAGGTGAGCAGGTTAGAGCGCCTCTGCAGGGCGGCTTTCACTCCAGCAGCAGAAAAAGAAACTGAGTTTAACAGTGGAGGACCTGCTGTTAATGTTAACGAGAAGAGTTTAAATAAAACTGGATTCAAACCTTGTCCAGGACGTCGTAGGCTTTATTCAGCAGAACTCGCCAGAACTTGGCGGTGGGTTTGTCGGCGTTCTCCTCCACACAGCGAGCGATGCTGTGGATGTAGCGCAGGATGTCCTCCAACAACCTGAAACACGAACATGACATCACCTTCAACGCCACCAAATGCTCACATGACAATGTGACATCACGGCATCACTCACCTCTGCTGCAGTGGCTGCAGAGATGCGTCTATGTCATCGTCGCTGTCCGCGACCTGAAACAAAATCAAACGTTTATTGTCGTCGCACTCTGAGCGCGCTCCTTACCGCCTGACCTTCAGCCGCCCACCTTCCCGATGAAGCTCGCCGAGCCGAGCAGCTGAGCCGCGAATGACACGGAGAGGAACTTGAAGTGTCGCAGCTCTTTGCCGCCGTGAGCATCCACGCTGAAGATCAGCTCCTCCACCTTTTCCTTCTCCTCCTTTGCTCCTCGCCGGGCGGCGGGCCGTTTCACTGGAGCTACACAAGACACAACCAGAATTCCATCAGACTACGGAGGGCCAAACACGCCAAAACTCTATATACAGAATTAATGACTGACGGGTTCAAATATTTATTCAATTTGGATTAACTCATGTACTTTCTACAAATGAGTTTATTTATGTTTCAATTTAAATTCAATTTCCTAAATTTTAAATGAAAGAAATTCAAATTGTTAATTTTTTTTTTAAACCATATTTACTTTTATGTACATGTTTTCATAGCCATTGTTCTTTGTGGTAACATTTCTGTTTCCTTTCTTAATAATTTACCTGTTTCTTTAAGTATTTTCAAGTCCAGTATTTTACTTTAATTATAGTTATTTATTTATATCGTCCTCTCTTCTTAAACTTAAAAAAATGTCTAAAATTTGAGTCAGAAATAAAAGCAGCAAATATTTTAATTTACCTTGATGTTCATTATTTTAAACATTGTATTTTTAATCCATTACTTTAATGAGAGACAGATGATTGGTTCCTGGGTGTTTCATCTGTAACAGTAAAAATCTGCCATATGAAACACTCGGAGCCTATTGTGATAATAAGTGATTCTCATTAATATTAATTAATTAAAATGTAAATGAAGTAAACTGATAGAAGAATCATAACAAAGGAAATAATTCTGAAATGAGTCCGTTTCACATTTTAAAAATACGATTGTTATCACTTTTTTTCTTTAGATTTGGCACTTACAGTCCTCCATACAAAACATGATTATGTTATTGATGATGTAAAACTTTTGTTTTGTTTTACCATCCTCTTTGTCGTCTGGCAGCTGCAGCAGGAAGTTCAGGATGTTGATGAGCGAGGTCAGCTGATCGCTGATGTCAAACTGACAGCACAGAGAAATCCAGAAGTCCACGTCTCGCTCCAGCGCCGCATCCTGCTCACAAAAACACAAAATAAACTACGTTAAACATGCAGAGACACGAAATGACACGCTAAGCTCCGCAGAAACACAAGCAGGAGATACCTTCTCGCTGGTGGAGCCGGCGCTCTGTGTGGCGTGCAGCTTGAACAGGAGGAGCATTAGGACCCAGAGGAAACGGGCGGGACCCAGCGTGGTAACCAGCTGACAGAGGATTGGCAGCCGCCGGTGCTCGGGCACGTGGGGCAGCGCGTCGGCAAACACGTGCATGATCTTCGTCACCACAGCCATCACGTGAGAGGCGGAACTTCCATCAGAAAGCTGTTGGGCCTGTTGGAGGAGGAGCGACGAAGAGTTATCGCCACACCACTCATGTAAAACGGGCATGTTTGTCGGCTCCGCCGCCGCCTCACCTGGATCAGAGCAGGTATGACCATCTGCACAGTCTTGTCGATGACTCTGAAGCTGTAGGCGTCGTCCAGCCGCATGATGCTGGCGCCCATGAAGGTGAAGATGGGCATGATGTTGTGGAGGACCTTCTCCTGCAGGAGGAACACGAACGCATTTGTTTTCTTGTTATTAAATAAATGTTGTTTACTTTAATTCCCATATTTATTTATTATTGATTAATTTCTTTCCTTTAATTCTTCTCTTTTAAAACAAATCTGATACTAAACGTACCAAATATCAAAATTACTACTTTTTTTTATTTATTTGTATCAGTTGCTCTAACTGCATCACTAACTGCTTCTCGTGTTTCCTTCTTTGGGTTCATTAAATTATAATTAAAAGTAAAAATAAAAAAAATCAAAACAATCGTCTAATATTTGTTTAAAATGTTGTTACATTGATCCTCCATATCCATCAGGACATCAATATTTTTATGTTTGTTTAAACCAGGTGTCGGCAACCCTGGGCACGCGTGCCACAGCTGGTGGGTTAACTGATGGCACGACCATAGCCGGACTTTTTTTTTTTTTTTTGCAACGGTATTAAAGGTGGTGGATTGGCCAGATGCTGGCAGATGTGTAAAAATAACTCAGTTGTTTGGTGGTGGCTGTGGCGGAGCTTCCACAGAGGCCAGCAGGTGGATGAGGGAAAGGGGAGGCAGGAGGAGGAGAGACCCGAGGCGGCCGCCGGTCCGAGTGTCAGGTGAACTGAACTTCAGGTAAGAAGTTCTGACCTGCAGTCTGTCTGGGTCAGATATAAACCAAGTTTAGTTTATTTTCGTTGTGCTGATTTTTACCGTCAGTTACAATAACTCGTACTGCGTGCTAGCTAGCATGACGGGGTTTATATACAGCTGGGTGGGTGCTGTGATGTTACTGATAGTGAACTTTATTTTATTCATAAGGTTAGTTAGTAGCTGCCAACAGTTCCGTAAAAAGATGGAATTGTCACAAAAGACACAAAGCTGGATTTATTCTGTCGTTACGACAGAATAAAATCCACAAGGAAGGTGTCCCACTCAGACCCATAGTCAGTAGCATAAACTCAGCCACTTATAACATTTCCAAACACATTGCTACCATCCTTGCACCTCTCGTGGGG
>VUQY01026448.1:0-13561 GCA_015108415.1 Tilapia sparrmanii
GAAAGCGCATCAAATCCGATTTCTTTTGCCCCTATGCGACCCATATCAGATCATGGTATGACAGTGTGAACGGCACAAATCCGATATTTTCAAATCCGATCTGGGTCACTTTCATATGTGGTACTGAATCCAATACGTATCCGATGATTTAGAAAGCGACTGCTGTGTAAACGGTCAAGTCGCATTAAATCCGTCTTTTACGTCACTGACACAAGACAGACGCCAATCATCAGCGCCGGAGAAGCGCCCGATAGGACATCGCGAACGATTTCCTACCATCCGGTGAAACTGTTGGGAAGACAATGTTGGAGAAATGTGAACATTTTATTTTTACTGTATTTTCTGCAGATTCTGACAGAAATCTGCAACTATCCTTTGAAGCACCGCTCCTCTAAAACAGCAAAAAGGATCATTATTAGGTTATCTACATTATTATGTAAATAACAAAATAACTTAAAGCAAAAATCTGGAAACATAAAGTCCGAAGTCTTTATATCAAAGGCAATCAGTCAAACAATATTGTTTGCTCTGGGTCTAAACAGAGCGAGTTGTGTGTGACATCTTCTTTTGCGCATGCGGGCCGCTTTGAGCGTTCACACTGGAGAGCGTTTGATGTCGCATTTTATGTGTAGTGTGAACAAGCAGACAAAAAAATCGGATTTGATCAAAAAATCGGAATTGAGCATTAAGACCTGCAGTGTGAAGTAGCCTTATTTTCTAAAGAACTGAATGTTATTTGCGACCATTTAGTGCGTTGAAAAAACTAGCTGGCTCTGTCTCCCTCTTAGTTCAACATTCCGAATTCCTGATTTTTGAATAAAATGATCGCATTAACCCGTGAAAGAAACCCCAGTAGATGCGTAAAAACTAGTTGGATTAAAACGAGTGGTTTGATTAAATGAAACACTTGTGAACAGTCATGAAGGCTGAAATGAAGAATGAAGAAATTCCCATTTGTGCCGTTTTTAAAATAAAATGCTTGCATCACTGCAAGCTGAGATATTGTCAGAGTCACAAAATTAGTGTGATTAAAACACTATTACGAACACTTTTGACTAGATGTAAATAAGAAGCATTCCCGCTTTTGTTAAGGTGCACTGTGACGCAAATCGGCTTCCACTCCGCCCGCAAAACAAAGAATTGCTTTTAAGAACACATATGTCTGCATAAATGAATGTTGAGACAAGCCAGAGCGATAAAAAATAGTTTAATTAAAAACCCTATGGTTTGATTAAATTAAAATCCAGTTAAAAACACATGAACCCATATAACCCCTCTTATGCCCTGTGTGTTTCCACACATGAACTCGCATACACCGAGCACACCTGAACGCAGATGCGCACACGCACGAAACCGGTCGTTGGCCGCCATATTGGACTAGTGCCCCCGTATTACTACTACATACCCTCTTAGATGAGCCCTAGCTAGACTTAGACTTTTAGTAGGTAGTGGTGAAAGTGTGGTCGCCACATGTGGTTGTGTAGGTGGCAGCATAACAGAATGCTGGACAGGCTTGACTCAACTCCAGCTGGCGTGGAAAGTTGCAGGACCAGCTTTCCTGTGCCCTCAGTGGAGACACGTGACTGGAGCAGCTCTCCTGAGCCTCCAGCAGGCCCAGCAGGTGCAGAGACCTCTGGCTGAGGCAAAGCAAATTGGAGCTGCTCAGGGAACACAGCCAGAGGGGGATGCTGTGGCTGGGGCTGCGTAGTACAGTCTGTTCAGGCGATGCCCGCAATGCAAAGTCTTCAGCAGGCTGAATGAGCTTACTGAAGTCCCCAGCTGACCCCCAACTGACAAGACAGGATGATGGGCCGGCTCTCCTGATCATTATTTTCAAAATTCTTTACCAGAGGGATGGGAGGGCACAGCCTGATCGCTGGCCCAATGATAAATTGTCTTTAGTGACGTGAGAAACGAAGTAGCCATAGATTTTACAGTGCAAGTACAAAGAGTCCCTGCTTCTGAAACATTAATAGTCTTTTCATGCCTGAGCTCATGAAGCTGCGCGACAGTGAGGCTGTGGTGATGCAGCCCACACGCTGGGCAACTGCTGCTGTGGTGGTCAATGCGAGCCCCAGATCATGGACAAAGTCTTTCGAATCCTCAGGTAAATAGTCCATAATGCCGGGGTTAGCCATGACTATCCGGGCCAACTGAGCCCGAATGGACTCCTTCTTTTTGGATGGGGAGAGGATCCATAGGCCATGGAGCTGGGTAACCCAGATGCTAAACCTGAAAAAGTCAGTCAAATGAATGCACGCTAGGTCCATATGGGAGAGGTCGTTCATATAATTGCTTCCTAATACTCAGGATGGTGAACTGTTCCATTGCACTGGGCTCTTTTCCTGAGAGCATGTATGAAGCCCACGTTTGTCTTCTTGCAAAGGACAGAGACCCCACCAATGTGGCTTGTCACCCGCTTAGTCTATTAAATTATGATCAAAAAATCATTGCAAAAGTCTTGTCTTCACATCTTAGTAAGTTTTGGGGCACTTTTACTCAGCAGGATCAAACTGGGTTTATCCCAGACAGATTTGCTTTCTCTAAAACCCATGGTCTGTTGAATGTACTGTATGGAATAAACCCTCCAAATTCACCTGTTATTTCATTAGATGCACAACAAGCTTCCGATCAAATTGAGTGGAAATACCTGCTACCCCTGAGAAATTTGGCTTTGGCAGTAATTTTACAACCTTGTTGTGGATTATGCATGACCAAGATCAACGGTACAGACAAATTTTGATAGGTCACATCCGATTCTACTTCACCGAGGGACTTTGCAGGGTTGCTGTTTGTCTCCCCCTGCTCTTTGCTTTGGCTATGGAGTCTCTGGCCATTGCAGTTAGGAACAGGTCTGATATTGTAGGTATAGTCAGTGATCCTGTCAAAGCCATTATAACGTTATATGCAGGTGATGTGGCCCTGACGCTGTCAGATGCCAGGCTCTCTTTGCCTCCCCTGCTTCGACTCATCAAAAAATTTGGGCAACTCTCTGGTTTCACAATTAATGAGGACAAGTCCATGTTTATGCCACTGGCAGATGGTCTTGACTCTGGCTTTATCTCTGGCTTGCCTTTTAAAATCACCACCTGTTACTTCAAATATCTCGGTATTAATATTCCCAGAAAAACCATAAGCTACTATTTAAATTAAACTTTAAGGACCTCATTGATAGTATTAAAGCTAAGATAGATAAATGGACACTTCCCCCACTTTCTTTAATTGGACGTGTCAATATAATTAAAATGGTGAAACACTATTAAGGACCTCTGTTTTATGCTTCCCTCTGCTTATTTATTTTGACACTTACAAATCAGGAATTTAATTAAACACTCTTTCTGCCATTTGGATCAACCCCCTGCTCATAGTGACTTCTAAGATTATTTGATTAAAAATCCCACTTCTAAACACCTAATCGGCCAGTTTCCTACACTTTTTATACTTACAGCACCTACACACCACATTAGGAATGCTTGGGTTAAGGACATGGAAGTATAAATATCCGATGCTTTATGGGCCAGTGGGTTGAAGGCAAATAAAGAATGCTCTGTTAATGCCAGATTACAAGTTTCAACAGTTCAAAGTCCTTCATCATTTGCATTTCTCAGAAACAACGCTAGGCAGTTTCCTCATTGTGTGATAAATGCAAAGCAATGGAAGGAACCCTTGGCCACCTTTTCTGGTCCTGCCCTACACTCAGGAGTTTCTGGGAAGAGATATTTGATATATATATAACCAGATATATGACTTAAAATTAAAGCCAGATGGTACACTTGCAGTGCTAGGCTGCTGCCTAACCTCATTGGCACTTTGACGTTGTTATTACAAAATAAACTCAAAGTGCTGGGTCACAAACACAGGCCCCTGACAAAGAATTCATGAAAAGCCTTCAATTGATCCAAAATGCTGCAGGAAGAGTACTGACAGGGGTCCTGTTATATTGATATGCGAGTCCATGCTTGTTTATAACATACACAATTATTTTAGATTGTATTATTCACAGATGAGATCCTCTCTTCAGATAACTAGAGCAGCACATATCCTTAGAATCTTGTATATTTTAGGAGCATTGCATTTAGGAACAATTTGTGATAATATTTTGTGGTCTGATTGGTCTTTCAACATGGATTCTTACATTTGCAATCTGACACATGTATGTTACCAATTTCTCAGTTAGCTATCCACATTTTTGGTGAAAGGTACTAATCTATCTCTAGTAGATTTTCAGAGGGTGTCGACCACAGAGGGTCCAGGTTTCCTGTTTAGCCTCTAAATCTGAGAAACGGCAATAAGGTGTTAAAATTTTTCAGCAATAACTTTAGTGTTTAAGAATTTATGTTATAATATAGGGGAAAAACATGAAAATTTCCTCCATTTAACCTGAAATTATATTTACCTAACTATTCAGTGGCAGGTGGGTCACACAATGGCTTTAATATTTTGCATGTAACATTAGCGATTTTAAGCCAGCAACCAATGTTTATGTTTTATGAATAAACCTTTTCAAGGAACTACATCACTTTCTCTTATATTTTGATTAGAGAGAAGATTTAAGATATGGTGGGTTTTCTGTTTTTTCAGTGGGCTGCACTCTGTCGCGATGTGATATTCGAGGACTGAGGACTGAATCATGAACTGTGCAATAAAATGTGCATTTTTAAATGTATTTTTCTATTGTTTAATTTGTTTAAACATTATTTAAGTAATTTATTACTGAATAATGTAAATTCATTTATAAATTTATGAATCAATATTTTCAAATGAATTATTAATCCATTAATAAATACTTACAATCGAAAATGTATTCCTCAAAAAAAAAAACATAAACCTCATTTCAAAAACCATTTAGAAAACCCAAATTTAAAAAATTATTTTCAAAATCTTTTGTTAAAATACAATTATAAAATAGAATAGCTTTTTTTTATTGTCACTGTTACAAGAACAGTGAAAGGCAGTTTGGCATCTCTCCATGTGTGTGGAGTACACAATAGCGTAAGTATTTACACAATAACAGACAAATTTACATTTACACAAGAAAGATATTTACAAGTTATACATACACCTGCAAACATACACGCACATACATACATATATGTATATATACATATATGCATCCGTAAATACATACACACACATATTTCCACATACACGCTTACTTATATTTCCATATACACGCTATATATATACACATACATGCCATCTAATTAGCAGGTGCATTGAGAGGTGCAGTGTTATCAGTGATATTGCACATTGAGTAGGGGGATGCGTTTGGAACTATACTAAGGTTATAATAAATACAGTTTAAAGAGGTAGGGGTGTTGGTTGCATTGAAGTATAAATAGAAATATGATTTATAAATAAGGTGTAATGTCCATGAGTGTTGGCAGTGCAGTTATCCTCCAATCAGGGTGGAGGTAGGGCATGTTTGACAGCCTGTGGGTAAAAACTTCTGTTGAGAAATAAGTAAATGGATTGAAATGGTGATTCCACTCTAACAGATTTGTTATTATATTAGCAAATGAATTAGATTTGAGATTAACTACTGGATTAGCTAATAGATTAACTATTGGATCTCATTTCAGAAATCCCAAAGTAATGTAAGTTCTCTAATTGGTTTGGCGGACACAGGCTTGTTGCCTGGCTATTTTACAGTGCTGATGGTGCCAAAAGCTTTGTACAAGCGCACATACTTCGTACCAGTGCAAAGGCCATTCAGCCTCTGTATTTACACTCAGTCCAACACGGATATATAAAGAATGAATGTCCGCAAGAGGGTTATGGACCCCTTCTTGATCCTCTACCTAATCACACGAGCCAAGGTATGAAAGCTGCACTGTACAGCTACAATATGTTGTTGAGCTTGTGTTTAGGAGTTTGGTCTTTGGGATGAACCAGTTTCTGTCTGAGTGTGTTGCTGGGCCTGAAGTAAACTGGGATGTCTTGCTTGGAGAAAACTCTCCTGAGTTTCTCTGATACACCGGCTACATAGGGGATGACAATATTGTTGCATTTGTCTTTCTTATCCTCCCTAGTTAGTGTCTGATCTTCTTTTCTGTGCCTCTTTGCTTGATGAAAGCCCAATTAGGATAACCACATGTTTTAAGAGCTTCCTTTACATGTGTGTGTTCCCTGTGTTTCGCCTCAGACTTAGAGGGAACATTTTCTGCTCGGTGTTGTAGGGTCCCGATTACTCCAAGTTTGTGTTCCAGAGGGTGGTGGGAGCCAAAGAGGAGGTATTGGTCCGTGTGCATGGGCTTCCGGTAAACTTCAGTGTTGAGGTTTCCATTCTCTTCGATGCACACGGCACAGTCCAGGAATGGCAAACAGTTATCCTTTGTGTCTTCCCTGGTGGACTTTATGTTGTCATCCACAGAGTTAATGTGTGTTTCATGCTCCTTCCAGTTTAGGTTTTTTTGTTAGTTTAGTCGCTGCCACGCTAAGCTGTCATTTGTTTTTTATTTGGCCACTGTAAAAAGAAAAAAAAAAAAAAAGCTCACTCCTAGTCAGTACTTGCGCTTGGGTCCTCCTCTCAACGCCCCACCCGTCAGCCACCACAGTCATAACAGAAATCAAATGTCCTGGAGACAATTCAGCGGAGGCACATAGTCTAGGATTCCCCAAAACTCCAGCCATACTGGACTGACATTCAATGAATACATTCACTATATTCAAAACACAAATTCTTTTAGACTTACCTTTAGTCTAATCGTTTAGATCACGGGTGTCCAACTCTAGGCCTCAAGGGCCGGTGTCCCTGCAGGTTTTAGATCTCACCCTAGGTCAACACACCTCAATCAAATGATTAGTTCATTACTAGGTCTCTGGAGAACTTCAAGACGTGTTGAGGAGGTATTTTAGCCATTTAAATCAGCTATGTTGGATCAAGGACACACCTAAAATCTGCAACACACTGGACCTTGAGGCCTGGAGTTGGACACCCCTGCTTTAGACTACAGGCACTATTGGTGGGCAGTAAAAAGACTGTTACAAGAAAATGGCTAAGCCCGAGGCCACGAACAATAGGAAATTGGCATGATGTAATGTTGTAAATATTTAAATTGAAAAAGCTGACATACAGTTTTAGAATTCAGAAATATGCCTTTTATCAGGTTTGGAACAGTTGGATTAAATTTAGTCTCAACCTGTGCAGACTTTATATAACCCTACCAAGGCTCATCACTCTCTTCCTCTCTCTGCTAGAAAAGCCAATATGTACCCCCACCCCCACCTCCCCGCTATATTTTACTATATTTTAAATGTATGTTTGATTGGAAAGTCTACCTTTGCAGTTCTGACTACCTCTCCTCTCTTTGTTATCATCCAAGTGCACTTCTCCAGTCTGAATAACATTCTAATGTCGTTGCTGTATATCCTTGTGGTGTGGACCAGTGAATCAATGTCTCTCGTTCACACTGTGAAACAGCATAAAGAAATTTGAAAAGTGAAAACAGCTTTTTATATTCTGTTTTTTTTTTTTTTAATTTAGTAGCCTTTGAACAACAGTTATTGTACCTGTATTCACCGATTGTGCAAAAGCTCTAGCAAGGAAACAGTCATATTCCAGTAGCTATTCAAACATCAGCTTGTTTTCTTATTTTAATGGAAAAGAAAAAAGAATGGTATTGGACATACAAGTCAATCAGTTATTTATGTTCAGTGATACATTTATTCTATTGAATTACCAGCTGACTGGCAACATTATACATTTGCATTAATACAAGTAAGACAAAGAAAGCATGACACACTATCTCAAAAAGAATCTTTCATCATACTGTGCTAGGAACCAAAAATGAATAGCTGTATGATGTATACCTGGTTGAATGTCCTTTTGTTAATGTCATACTCTCCCCTCTTTTCAGTTTCAGATTAAAGTGAACAACACCTTCATCATTCCAAGACCTGCCACTGTCACTCTACCTGCTGACATGCATTATGACTTCTGCAAGTTAAAACCACTATCCACCAAGGATACTCTTGAAGAAAAACGTCTATTAGAGTCCATCGCTTGGCCTGAAACTCCATCTTTACCATCACCTCTTTCCCTGAGTAGTACCAGTCACCCAGCCCACAGTGCCTTTACCATTCTCCCAAGGTGGGGAGGGGGACAGTGGCACATAGGAGACAAACTTGAGGTTATGATTCAAATGCACGATTTCCAGGGACACTTGAAGAGGTCTGGGGGAGATGTCTTACTTGCCCGGTTGCATAACCTAACCCTTGGTGCTGGTGTGGCAGGGCAAGTGTTAGATCATCTTAATGGCTCCTACTCTGCTATATTTACTTTACTTTGGGAAGGAAGTGCACAGGTTCAGGTGATGCTCATTACAATAACTATTATTGCTTGTTTGCTTTTGAAGCTAAAATAAACAGAGCAGGCTATAAAATTGAAATTTTTGTCCGACTAGGTGATACTGGTTCACCCCAGTGAGGCGGTCACAGAGCTGAGAAGGCTGAACACAGAACATCCTGACAGGATTTTCTTCAAGAGCCAGTTCCACTTAGGCTCAGTCACTGAAACTACCACTTGTAATGTATGTCTACGTCCAACCCAGCAGCCTGTGTGCAACTACACTGACCTCCATACAAATGAGTCATGGTTCTGCTACAAGCCAAAAAGTCTAAGCTGTGATACCAGGATCAGCAACTTCAATGGAGGATATAAACAAAAAATTAGCACCATGGAGAAGCTCTTTCAGAGGTGAGCATTTCCTATATGCCCAAAGTGGTAAATCTCTGGAGTTTTATGTATGAAGAGGCAGAACTAAAATTAATCAATTAGAATCAAAGTAAAACAATTTTATTACAGCCCTACTGATGTATTAGCAGGCAGCTATCAATTATTTAGCTATCTGATATTATCATCAGTATTGGCATTTCTGAAGGCTGATAGGTGAAATTTGAAATAGTGAAGAAGAGACGGGAGAAGCAACTGTCAACCATGTTATGAGTATTTATGTGGCACCAGAGAGACTGCAACTTCCCTATTGACAACATGCATTTGCAATGCAACAAACTACAGCCAGAGGATGTGAGCAGAGTTGGGCAAAGCATAAATGAGTTACTCAGGATTTGTTGTGACAGTGAAAGAAGTTTACTTTTAAACTGTATTGTGATGTTCTTTTTATGTTAATGTGCCTGAAAGGGGGGGGGGGGGTTCACCAGCTTGTCTGACAGCTGATGTGTGTTTGATTCAATTCTAGTTTAGAAAACATAAAATTTCTCTGCCATTTTTGTTAAAATATTTCAATATGTGTTCTTTTCCTAAGTGGTGTCAATCTGAAAGTCGCTATCCCTCCTTCAGGAGTGGCGAGTGTCAACGTTTTGCCCAAACAGAACGGTAAAGCCTGATTCTTTACTATTGGTGTCTCTAACAACAACAAAAAAAAAAAACTGAATGTTTACTATGTGTATATAATAAATACACTAATATACAATTGTTTGTTTGTTTTATTGGTCAGGTGAGTCAGAGGTGCCTAGCAGCAGCGTGGGGTCTGGACCCTCTGGCTATTACTTTCAGGGTGTGTGGAGAGGACTAGGTGTGACCCCAATTCATCAGTTCAACTCTTCCTCAGCCATCACTCAGTGTCTAAAAGGAAAAATCGTTCATATGTATGGAGATTCCACCATGAGGCAGTGGTTTGAGTACCTTGATGCAGCACTACCAGGTAGCAGATCTACTAAACCTTTCTGGCATAGACTGATTTATTGCAGCTTAACTTATTCCCTGTGTAATCCTTTTTAGATCTGAAGGCATTTAACGTGCATAGCCAGAAAACAATTGGACCTTTGATGTCCCTGGACTACAAAAACAACATTTTGGTGACATACCGCACCCACGGTCCTCCTCTACGATCCGTCAGTGTCCTAGCCATTGAGCTGCATTATATTGCCAATGAGCTCGACGAGGTGCCTGGAGGCAGGGACACGGTCATAGTACTTGGTATCTGGGCACACTTTGGCACTTTCCCTATTGAGTTCTTTATCCGCCGGCTGCAGACCATCCGCAGAGCGATGGTCCGGTTGCTGTCCAGGGCTCCAGACACACTGATTGTCATCCGGACCGGAAACCCCAAAAGTTTGAAGACCTTCCTTCATGCATCTACTAACAGTGATTGGTACTCATTACAGCAGGACAAGGTGCTCAGGGATATGTTCAAAGAACTGAATGTCCATCTAGTGGATGCCTGGGAGATGGTTGTGGCCCACCATCTGCCACATGAGCTCCACCCACAACCTCCAATTATCAAGAACATGATTAATGTTCTTTTGTCCTACATATGTCCTTGAAAGTGCTCTAGAACTTTAACCGATATATTTTTGAGGCAGAAGGAAATTTGACCACATCACTCTGGTTTTAGCTTCTCTACATCGGCTTCCAATTGAATTTAGGATTCGTTTTAAAGTCCTTTTATTGGTTTTTAAATCTCTAAATGGTCTGGCACCTGTTTATTTGTCTGATTTGTTGAAGCCCCATGTCCCCATTCGTTCGCTTTGGTCAGCTGAGAAACTGTGGCTTTCTGTCCCTAAGTCACAGATGAAACTTAGAGGAAACCGAGCATTCTCTGTAGTAGCTCCGATGCTTTGGAATAGCCTTCCTCTCCATATTAGACAAGCTACATTAGTGCCAGTTTTTAAGTCCAGATTAAAAACCTATTTTTATTCTTACTCTGTGGGTACCTGACATTTTTATGAATGTTATTGCTATGTCTGATTTCTGCTATTTTATTACTATATTTATATTTGTATTGTACAGCACTTTGGTCTACCAGGTGTGTTTTTAAAGGACTATATAAATAAACGATAATGATGATGATAATGATGATGATTGGCGCCCAGACTAACGTCTGTCCTCTGGTTATCATTCCCAGACTAATGGCCAGACGGAGTGGCTTAACCAAGTGCTGGAAACCACCCTGCCTGGCGTCCATTAAACAAAACACCTGGAGTACACACCATTCCTAGGTCAAGTACGCTCATAATAATCACATTTAGTCAGCCACTGGGATGTCGCGATTAGAGGCTTGTCTGGGCTGCCAGCCCCCTCTGTTTCCGGCAGCTGTCTTCCATCAAGTCTTCCGGATGGAAGAGGAGTAAACAGTTGGTTGGAGGGGTCATGCTGGTCAGTCATGATGCTAGTGTCTTTATGAATGCAGCGTGAGGTGTAAATATCCTGTAGACTGGGTAGAGAGCTGCCAATACTAGCAGCAGCTAGTATTGGCAGCTAAGTTAAACTTTAACAGTATCCGCATTGATTCATTGATTAATTGATTGCTAATGCTTTATTTAACAAGATGTTTTTATGTGGCTGCTTTTTTAACCTTGAGAAACTGAAGAAAATATCATTTGTGTGTCATGTGGGTAAAAGTGTAGTATCGGTGGCTTTTCCTGGTAGCGTTTTTGTTGCCGTTTGAGAAAAACACCCTCCTCTTTTTATTGAAAGACCCTCCTTCCTGGGTCTCACTTTAATTCCAGACATTGCAAAGCTTCAGTCGTGTGTGCAGTGATTAACTTCAACTTGATAACAGCTTTGTCTCTTAAGACAGTCTCTGCAGCCTGTGTATGTGCTGACTTATTTTATATATTTTAACCTAGCTTTAATTAAGACTTAATTTAATTAATTCATTAATTCTGAATGTATGGCATTTTCTTGTTTAAGAACGCATTTAATTTGATTCAACCTGGATCTCCATCAGTGGGTCTCAGACTGTGGAGGTCGTTCCAGAAGATATCATGCTGCAGCGCTCCAGCATCCAGTTCCATAACATTCTGGTTCACTGGTGCAGCTGGATCAGACTCATATTTACTCCTGGTAAAAGTAGTGAATGGTGCGAAGGATTTCAATAAGGGGATCACCTGAAATGACTTTCAGCTTCTCAACCATCTTCAGCCTAATCAAACATGTGGATGTGGATGACTCTGGAATGTATTTCTATGGATTTTATGCAGATGTCCAGGTTTTGTTTTGTTTTAAATGATACACTTAAATATTAAAGGTACGGCATCAATAATATAGCGCGTTAACGCGTTTGCACCGTCCAGCCGCACAGACGGGGCGATACGCGCTAACTCGCTAACGGAGATTTGCCGTGTTAATGCGGTTATGGCGTCAACTTCATTCTACCGAGATTAATGCTGACAGCACTAATGAAAAGGATTAATAAATAATGAAGCCACAACATGAATCTTTCTAATACGTTATGTGGTCTGGGTGTGATTTAAAACAAGTGTTTTCATCAGAATATATATCTCTTAATTTCACCGGATACTCTGAGATTTAAGTTTTTAAATTGTCTCTATTATATCCTGACACATTTGTTGTTTATATGAAAAATACAAAAAATGCAGCTTTTTTCTCTGTCCATGTTCTTATACAAATTTCAGCCACCACCTGGGGAGGGATTTTAATTCAATTCGATTCAATTCAATTTTTATTTATACAGCGCAAAATCACAAAAAAAGTCACCTCAAGGCAATTTATATTGTAAGATAGACCCTGAAATAATACATACAAAGAAAGAAAGCAACAATCATTTAACCCCGATGAGCAAGCACTTTGGCTGCAGTGGGATGGGAAGAAACCTGCAGCAGAACCAGGCTCAGAGCAGCAATCTGAACCATTTGGAAGCAGGAATTACAGTCGAGGATGCGTTGACTAACAGGTGCCTCATCACAAGAAGTGTGGCTGATCGGTAGGCCGGATCTCTGCTAACACATTGTGTGGACACTGAAAGTGATTATCATAATCCTTGATCACTGGTTAGCAGTCAGCATAATAACTGCTTTGTAACACCCTCCCTCCCCTTTTTTTGTTGAAAAAATGTGTTTCATTTTCTTTTAAATTGTCTTACAGTTGTTTTTAACCTGACACAAATGATTGAACGCACACGCGCGCTTAAAACAGCCAGTATCAGTATAGATTTTGCTCATTTGTTGTCAACCTGTTTCTTGCCTAAAAGCTGTGATGTGGTCATGATGTTGTGGTAAAAGCTGCATCTTTTTTCTTTATGATGCTTTTTTTCCCCTTTTTTTCCCCTTTCTTTATGAATCATTTGACAGTTTGTGTGTCGAGCAAAGCTAATGTAAAAACCGCGCATGACTAAAGTCAGAAATGTGCATAGCTAAAATGAAAGAGAAAGTAGTTCATAAAATGTGTCTATATCTGTACAAATGATCTGGGGAAGAAAAAGAAGTGCACAAACTAAGAAGGCAACAAATAGCAATGGAATAGTCTAAACCACAGGAAGACTGGTTTGTACCTGTAACCACACACATCAAAGGCCTGGCAGATGATGCTTAAAGAGTTACTTTACCTTTAACACTCTCTGTAACAGTCAACCACTGTCTTTAACTTAATTTATACCACCTGACTGGTCTTCACATTGAAATCTGCTCTGTTGGAACAAAAGGCCCATTACCAAACACTTGCACAGGTACTTAGTATGAGGCTCACATATCATAGGTGAGCGTGATGAATAGCCATTAATCACTATTGTGTCTGTCTGAGAAATTACTGGTGTGCTTTGCAGTAACTTGCTGCATGTCTATACAAATGATCCCATCC
>VUQY01026450.1:0-14321 GCA_015108415.1 Tilapia sparrmanii
TCTTTAAACGCATAGTAAATTATGTGCCAGGAACATCCATAATTAAACTCAGCATCTTAAATAACCCAACTGAACAGGTAATTCTCTTGACATTAGCTGATGTAAGATGATGTAAACATGAGAACTATATTTTTTTTCCTAAGCAAATGGGACAGAGAGAAGAGGGAGTGGAAAGCATGATTTCTAAAGCCTCACTTGAAGCTTATCTGTTTTGTCTCGGTGCCGCCGGGGTGGGCTGTGTGTCCTCAGCCTCTGGATATTAAGACTGTTTACTCTTTGAAATCGTCTCCTTATGTAGGCCAGTGTCTGTGTCGCTGTCTCTGTCTGCACAGCGGGATCACTGCATGCTCCTCCGTAGCGCGTGTGTTTGATTACTTCAAGAAGATAGATAATGAACCCATTTGGCAAAGTTAAATCGTTTAAACATTCTTCAGAAGCTCCCTGCAGGGGCATTAGTATACTTTGGTTTGTGCAAACCCTTAGTCATTGGTCTTTCTTCTTCCAGTGGAGCTAGAGTCATAAAAAAAAACAACCACCAGTCCAGTTAATGCTGCTACTGTAATCTACTTATTTCTCATTCTAGGATCCCAATTACAACTGTTGCATGCCAGTAAAATACTGTGAGTCCACACAAGAAATAGCTGTTTATCTCCACACATGAAACTACTCCATCTAAATCTTTTCCAAAGCACGCCCTGACACAGAATTTTGGGTGGTTTTATCTCTCCCTGATATTGAATTTTGCAGAAACCATGTGAGGTCCTTCGTGTAAGTACAGAGGAGCTCTATGTTTGGCTTAGTGATTGTTTCGCTTGCCCTCTCAGCTGAAAGCATCAGGTCCTACGATCAATAGCTGTATCACTCTGACCTTCTCAGACAGTTCCTCGAGCAAAGGAGGTTTTTGTTTTTGTTTGTTTTTTTAGGAAAAAAGAAGAAAAGGATGTTTTGCATCATTGCAGAAACCTTAGACTCATAACAAGAATAGGGGTGTACAAATTCATAGGCTGCATCCTCCTGAGGACCCGGCCTTCGCGGTCTACGTGGGCCGGGTCCTCCAAAAGTCGGGTAGGCCGGAAGTGAGAAAGCCCGCGTAAAGCCAATAACAGGAAAAAATAAAAATAAGTAAATGATTTGATGTGTATAACTGTATATATTCTTGCCTAGCTGATGTAGACACCAGGATGTAACCCACTGGTTAGTGAAGTCCTTGAGTTTTTAAAACAGTTTTGATTAGCATGGGGTGGATTTGTCTATGACACCACACAATGTTAGGCTAGCAACTCGTTAATTGTGCCCTGCTTTACTTTTTTTGTGTGTTTTGACTCAAATGAAGATCACAATTTTTTTTAAAAAAGAACATGGTTTATTCAGTAAGACTTACAACAAACTAGGACAAACTCGCCAGTTTTTACAGAGGCCACAGAAAAGGGAGCTGATTTTCCCACATACTTCAATCCTGTCAGACCTACTTTTGCTTCCCGAGTAGTTACCCCCTGCTGGTCAATAAAGAGCATGCAAATTTAACATACTTATAAATTGGTTTTGTTTTTCAGACCTGGAAAGTCCATCGTTTATATACAGTTCATTGGTTTTCCAGCTAATCCCAGACAGACACCCCAACTTTGGTTAAAAACTGGTTTCTAAAGTCAAAGATGGCCCAAAAAAAGATCAGATTGAAATGTTTATTTTGATGATGGCTTCATGAAGAACCCCACACAATTTGTAAACCATATGACAAAAGTGCTTTTTTCAGCACTTTCTCTCAGGCCTCACTTGTATAGAAACACTGAGAGGTCGAGTCAGCTCGTTTCAGATTTTATTCCAGAAGTTATGAATTTTGTTTCCCAAAAACAATAACTTAAGGTTCCTTCTGGCTTTTTAAACATCAGTTGAGTTTATAATCCTAAACTACTTGGGTTTTGCATAAAAATAAAATTTACTGGCTCATGAGCTACTAAGAAGGGAGTAGGAGGTAAATACACAACAACTCTCTCCTCACTATTCTCCCCCTTTTTTAATATTTCATCGGTCTGAGTAATTAGTCTCGTTTTAATGTTTTCATTAAATTAATCGGTAAAAGATTGCCAGATTTCACAAAATGCTAACTTGTTTTCAGTTGAGCAGAACTGATCTGCATGTGAAAGGCTAACAGAACTGTTTTAGTTATGGTAGTTAATAACTCCTACAACTGCAACTAGGAGATCTGGATCAGTAGGTCTACGTAATAATTTGCAGCTCTTTTAATAATGTGAATTGTTTATGTCATTTATAAAGGAGATAAATTTGAAGTTACTCCACTATTAGCTTTTCCAATGTTAAAAAGGAAAGTAGAAATGTGTAATGTTGCAGTAAATCCCATACTAAGTATCTTTTTGTTAGTTTTTTTTTACTTGTGAGATAATCGCCAGTTTGATCAATATTCATTAGATATAAGTTAATTCAAGTTGGTGTGTAGGTAGTGTCCAGGAACATTTTAGAAAGCAAGGGGAGAAATATCCTCTCCATGGCAAAGTGAATGATTGTGCCAGACCTGCTTAAAAGAAGCGGATTGTTTTCTGATGCTGTAACCGCGATCAGACATGTGAATATCGGTTTCTTTTCCACGTTGCCTCTGGGAAAGACTCCGTGTACTCAGCCCCCCCCCACATCTCCCTCCTCGCTCTTTCCAGTCTGAAGTAAAAAGTAAGGATCTTCTCTGTGCTTAGGAAATTCAGAACAACCGCATCTTTAAAAGCATAAACGTAAAATTTCTTAAAACTTTCAGTAACTGTTTCGGATTACTCGAGCACCAGCTATTTCTGTTCTTAGGATCTGTTCTGTTTTGTGTCTGACCTGTGGGGCAAATTGCACATTAGCTTCAATAACTCCACGGCTGGCCCTCACAACCTCAACTCAGAGCTCAATTATTCAAGTGTTGCTGCTTCCTGGCAGCGCGTACAGCCTCCTGGCCTGCTGCAGTCTGCTTCTCTTTGGATCCCGTCTATTGTCTGACTGATTTCCCCAGGCACCGAGTACTGGCTGGAGGATTGAGGGCCATCAAACAGAATTAAGAGGAGACAATAAGTGTGTGTGTGACGGTGGATGTGTGTGCAAGTGTGTGAATACTCAGGCAAGAGTGCTTTTCCATTTTTGTGTAGTTTGTGTGGATTTTAGTCTCTGTGTATGTGTTTGTGTCTATGTGTGTGTATTGAAATGAAGCCCGAGCTTCCACAACAAGCAGAGGCCTCTCCTCCTGGCTCCGTCCACTGATGCAGGCCTTCAGTGTCCGTCGCTCCAGCTGGCGGCCAATTTATACCGAGGCCAAACACTCCAATACCCACAGGCAGGCCAACAGGGGCTCTTTGTGATGCCAGAGTGTGTGTGAGAGAGTGTGTGTGTCTCTCTCTGTGTACTTATCAGCTACTGAGCCAGTTGTTCGGCTCATGATTGACTGCAAACGTTGTTAATCTTAAGTCTTGGCTGCATTGCTTAAAGTGTGAATTGCATTATAATAGTGGCTCAAAATCAATGAGTGCGCTGGAAGCTGTAAAGCTGCTGTGGGGAGGAAGAAATGTCTCGTTGCAATTTAAAACAACGACAACAAAAAACCAACAAGGACAGCAACAAAAAAAATCCCTGTGTGTAGATAAGAAAACAATGATTTATCACAAAGAGGGGATAAAATTACGTTTTTTACTAGTGACTTTGTTAAGGAAAGCCATTAAAGTCAAATAGATTCATCAAGTTTGCAGCAATGATTATTAATTACCTTATTGAAGCAGCTAGTTTATCCCATCTGCCCAGAGCAACTGGTTTTAAAACGGCATCTACTAATACTCTTCAGCTGGGCTGGGTGAATAATCAGATTTTATTTTCAGTTATGATTTTTCGCTTCCATTAATCTTGAAAACAAAATAATCGGGATGAAATGATTATCCTTTTAACTTTTTATTACTGCTCAGATCAAGTGCACCCCTTTCCCTAGAAGACCTCCCTGAAGCTCAAGCTAACTTGCTGCTTAGTTCAGTTGAATCCAGGATGACATAAAAAGAGCTTTTGTTGGACAAGAAATATCTGGAGGAAGTAAAATCATGAGATTTTTCATAGATTTTACTGCATGATCTCTCTGAGTCTTTTGGGTTTTTCACTTGGGGAGTGACTGTTGGTTGTTGGGCTTTCTGTGGTTTGTCCAATAGTTGCCATGCAGACAGCCCCACACTTCACTGGTGCCTAGATCTCTCTTTTCTTTCTCTCTTTTTTTTTTTTGTTTCTCTTTTTTATTTAGATGAGCTTTGTTTTGTTTGTTTTGTTTCTTTACTTGCATTAGAAAAACTAGCTTATCTTTTCCCCCCGACCATTTGCTGTAGTGTTTGGGAATTGTCTTTGTCCCACTCAGATAATTCATCGAAGTATTTAGAGTCATGGTTTGCAATCTGAAAGAAAACTGTTCCCCTTATTACCTGGTTCCACATGAGCAGTTGGTCTGTTGTTTCTGAAACCCTCTGCAGATATTACACTAAGCTTTTGGAAAGGGACCTCATGCTTTACTCATGTATCTAACGGCGATGCAGCAGTAGACTGAGGATCACCCATTATCATTGTGGTCACAACCAACACCACTCGAATTTGAAATGCTGTGTCATAACACAGCTTTTCTCTGTGGTCTAGAGGTTGTTCAAAAGTAGCAGGAAAATTACTTCTCAACCTTTGACTCTTTTGGGGTTTTTTATCCCCCCCCCCTTTTTTTTTTTTAATTTGATGGTCAGATCTGATTTGTTACTTTTACTGAGTAAGAATTGAAGATTTGCTGGTAGTAAACATATTTTAATGTCCAAAATAATGCTGTCAAAGGAAAGAAATACCCCTTTCTTTGCTAAAAGTTCTATTTTCACTGCTAATCCCCTCTTCACATTATTTGCATGCAGCCACTGAAATCATCAAGGCCTTACTGGGCCTAGCAACCAGTTGACCGACCTGTCTGGCCTGTTGTTCTGGTGTGTTTGGAGTGGTTCACTTAATTGCTGGCTTTTGGGTAGTTTTTGGCCAGATGTTGGCTGTATCACTATGCAGGTTTCCACAAAGATGTGGTTTAAGTGCCTTGTTACTTATTTATTAATTTTACTTATTATTTTATCGAATAGTCTCCCAGTAGGTCACATTATGAGTTTTAAAACCATTTCTTATGATCTGTATGTCGACAACATTCAACTGTACCGCTCTATAAACCCAAACTGGATAATGGTTAGTTAATGGTTAGATAGTAAATAGCAGTGTGCCTGATTATCATTTCAGAGATCATTGATGCTCACATTAAATCTGACCTGCTCTCATTTTTTACAATTTAAAATAAATAAATAAATAAAAATTGCAATTGCAAAATTGCAGACAGTTGTCTCAAAGAGCGAACTGGCGATGCCCATCATGTCTTCATCTCTTCCCACTTAAGTTATTGTAATGCACTATTTTCTTGTCTGTCTAGAGCATCAAGTAATCGCCTTCAATTTGTCCAAAATGCAAGATTTTTAACTCTCAAACTTTCTCTTATCACCTTTTTTTTCTTCTTTTTTTTTTCTTTAAGCGTCTGCAGTGGTTTCTGCTCAGGTTTAGATGTAAGGTTAAAATCTTGGAACTTGCTTTTATTACCTTAGGAATTGACTAGTGGGTGTTTTTGACTGCGAAACCCATCTCACAAGGGCACAAGTCCACTGCGAGATGTCTCGTGGTGCAACCTGAGCGACATGAGTGCTTCAGGAGACCTGCGCGTTAACCACAGGGAGAAGGATGGAGAGCTGAAGCCAAACAAAAGCCAAAGCAGGCAGGTGATCTAGAAACAACAGCTCCAGGCAACCTTTAAGAGCTTGACTTAATCTACTTGCATTTTTGACTAGTGTGAGTGAGTCTGGGTTTTTAGGAAAGAGGTGCACATGATTTATAATGCCTAGCAACAGTAATATCACTAAAGTGAATGAATGCAAAGAAGAAAATAGTTTTATATATCTGTGTATATTTTTGAAATCGTGCTAAAAACATGTTCAGTTTGGATCATTTATGATGGTCGTCTTCCTCCTGACTCTGCTCAAGTTATTCATTCACCACATGACATAAAGGTGGCACTTGGCAGACTGTAACAAGTAACCTGCTGGTCGGCTCAGTTTGTTTCTCTCAAAGGTCAAGAGGGTCAAAAAAAACCTTTGACCTTCACCGAAAGTCGGCACACTGAAATTTCACCTGCATTGCTATTTCTGCCCTTTTGAGGCAGCTGGCTTTGTTTACAAGCTGTTACACAACAGCTCCAAAAATATGAAATGACTCCCTGAAATGTTTTGAATTGACTGTATTTAGCTTAGAGGAACAAATTTAACTTTAAGGAGCTTTAAAAAAATATATTTTTTGACATGAATTATAGGCGATGAAACTATATTTTGACAGTAATGTCTCTGTGGTGAGCTAAACATGCTTTTCAGACAGGCTCAAAATCTTTCACCTCATTTTTCACCTTTGTCTCATAACGCTCTCCTTGCCTCCCCTTCAGCTTCGCTGTCCCTCAGGGTAGGTTTACCTTGCAGTGTAAAGACCTCTGGGAGTGTGGTCTTTCTTTGAATAAATCTTTGTTTGTGGTGCCTCCTCACAGGAGATGTTCTTAGATGTTTGAGATTTATCATCAGAGATCATTTAAAGTTGATCTCTGATAAAGACTGGAAGTGAGCATACCAAGATACCTACATCGCAACACCTTTTTATTTAAGCTGTAGATGAATATCACCAGCACAAATTAAAACTGTTGCCTTGACGTTTGTTTTCAAGGGGGAAAAACAGTGCTGTGATCAGCCTCATGTGGTCGTTTCTGTGGCTAATGAAAAACCAGAGCGACTGGTTTCAGGAGAGTGCTGTTGGCGTGAATGTGAGTTTCTTGTGGCAAAAAGTTGCTGTTGGACAGGTTTGAGTGGGAGGCTGTGATGATGTTGATGGTCTCACCGTGAATCACTCCAAAAAGAAAATAAGAGTGGGAACGGAGCCACATAATTTGCTACTTTTACTTTCATCTCACGTTCTTACTCAGTATCAGAGTTTCTTTAAGTAACAGAAGTGATTTCTACATAAAGAAAGATTTAGACTAACTATCATCTATCATTTTAGTTGTTTCAGTCATTTTTTTGTTTTTTAAAGATGAACTTTCTCAGATGTGATTGATGTTTCTTTGATTGATGTTTTTTTTTTACCTGTTTCTAAAATAAATTAGACAAACAGGCCTTTTCCACGAGTACTTTTAGTTTTAGGGTTTTCCTTTAGGTGGTAGCAGCTGGTACCAGGTTCTTTTTAATACCTACTCAGTCGGGGTTCCAACCAATCTGAGGTGATCTGAAAAAGTGACACCAGCAGATTGCATGCCACCAATTGATGAGTCATAAGGGCGACTCCTTCATGAAAAATCAATACTGTCATATTTGAATTTGGCCAGCTCCACAAAAACCAACATTATGGTCGCCGAGTCTGACAAAAAGCCGTGCACTGAGCAGCAGGTATACCACCTCCATTATGTGTTTTGTTTGTGTCCCATACAAATGACGTCATGGGGCGTGCATCACGTGGTACTGAATTGTAATGGATCTATTCTATTCAGTTTTATTTATACAGCGCCAAATCACAAAAACAGTTGCCTCAAGGTGCTTTATATTGTAAGGTAGACCCTACAATAATACATAGAGAGAAAAACCCACATTATATGACCCCTATGAGCAAGCACTTTGGTAATAGCGGGAAGGAAAAATTCCCTTTTGAGAGGAAGAAACCTCAGGCAGAACCAGACTAAGGGAGGGGCGGCCATCTACCTCGAGCGATTGGGGTGAAAGATCTCATTTTTAGTATTCTGAGATGCTGAATGAGCCAATACATTTATAAAATAGACAACTTTTTAAGCCCTGATGTGTTAAATTTAAAGTGCCAAAACATTTGAAGTCTTAAACTGTGTACCTGGTCTTGTCTGGTGAAGCACTTTTTGTTGCTGGGCTGAGACATCTGTGCACCGCAGCCTCTTGAAAATTGCATGTGGGGTCGTTTGACTGACAGCAGGAGAAAATAAAAGTGGGTGAGAGCAAAAAGTGCAATATTGGAAGTTATTTTCACATCGCTTCGTGAACTTTGATGTGGCAAATCACAAGAACAATTACAGACTTCAGGAAATGAAGTTTGTAGATAAAATGCTGCCAAAGCAACAATTTCCCCCTGGGTAGCCTCTGTTGCTGTATTGTTTTGGTCCTTGGCCTAAAAGTGGGATATCGTATGACTCTTTGTGATTCTAGCAAATATAATGTGCAAATAAGCCTTTCAATATGACGGACAGCAAAAGTTATTTGCCTTTTCTCCTGGCAAAAAGGAAGCTGTTATTATTTGTGTTTATATCTACTGTGAATGTGTTAAAGCAGACTTTTCTACACTTTGAACAGATTACCGCTCTGAATCACTACTTCATGACTTCAGAATAATGAGGGTGAAGAAAAAAGAAGTGAAGTTTCTTCTTTTTCAATACAGGTTAAGGGTTGAATGTCAAGCAGTCAGGAAAAGCTTTCACAGCATCATTTAGGGATACACCGAGCAGATATTTGGCTCATATCCGTCTGTTTATGCCTAAAAAAAGCTAAAAGGAGTATAGTGATGAAGGAAGCCAACAGCAAAGAGTTGGCAATTAGGAGGCTTTTCACACCTCTGATACCAACAGCTTTTCTTGGTATGTTTGCAGTATATTTATTTATTTATTTATATATTTATTTATTTATTTATTCATTAAATTTAAACCCAAACTGTGGTCATAGTGAGTCTTTCTGTGTTGGCGTTTCTTGCTCTCACTATTCTTAGGGTTGTTGTAAAACAGGGCCTATAGTTTGTTGTGGACTCAGACCAGTTATTCCTGCTATACTTCTTTGAGGACTGCCATGGTTGGTACGCTGTAGTGGTCAGTAAAACCTGGCAGGCATGCACAGAATCCTACTTTCACTACCTGATGACAACATTTTTGTCACTAAGACCCTGTGGAGCCCAGCAGATTTGCTCATAACCCTTGTTGGGAAGCATTGCAAGCACAATGGGCTGTATTGTGCTTGCAGTAATCTTAATGTGGTAATGTGAGCTTGATTTTTAGATAATTCCACTTCACCAGTCAGATTCACTCCACGTGAGATTTATGTGTGAGGACACATTGGAGTGAAACTAGATGCAGGAAAGCTAAAATGAAACTATATTACAAATAATTTAGGAGAATCACATTATACCTGCTGGCTGGGTAGAACCTTTCTATTTCTTTGCATATTCTCCTTGTGCCTGTGTGGGTTCTCTCCAGGTACTCTGGCCTCCTCCCAAGTCCAAGACATTAGCCTAACTGGTGACTTTAAATTGGCCTCAGGGGTGAGCAGTTGTTGCTCTGAGTACTAGATGAACTGGCGACCTGTCCAGGGTGTAACATATGTGTATCGCCCAATGTGACCTGCAGCTCACCAAATTACCCCTGGTATCAGGTTGTTACTGTGTTGCCAGATGCCTGTAGTGTGGCACTAATTAATAAAGCTGATGCTTCGTTCAAACTGAACACCACTGGTGCACACACTGAAACAATGACGCGGTTAATAAATGCATAATTCAGCGGGCAATGTGAAATGATGGTATCAGATTGTAAGTCACTGTGATTCCCACCTCTGCTGCTGACAGGTGAGACGGGCAGGAAATGAGCTGAGACACAGAGGAGACTGAAATGCATCAGAGACCTTTCATGAATTTGATAATGGTAGTTGCAATTAAAAGCTGTGTGTCTTACCCACTTGTCCTCCAGGATGCTGCTTTTATCTGATAGTTGACAATGGTGGAAGTGTCTCTAATATAATGGTAGAAGCGCGGTGCCTTTTGTGCTGCTTTCTGCAGCTTTTAAATAGCTGGTATCCTTAAATGACCCTGAATGCAGCGGCCTCAAGTTGGCACTGAACTGAGCTGAGCTCAGTTGGGGTTTGTTATGTGGTATGCTTTATATATACTGTATATTTCATCTCTACTCCATCCCACAGACAGACATAGATGGTCAAATATGATTTCGAAGCAAAGCTCTGACAGCCTGAAGGTATTTTTTTCCCTATGCTGTCCAAATAATGAAGTGATCTCAGAACAGCGTGTTCATAAAGAATACAGATGCAGTGCATGTGATAAAGATGAAATCCAATATGATGGGGAAGACTGACTTTGCTACAGGTTTTTAATTGTTTTGTTTAGAGGTTGCAAACTAATCTCACATGCACGCTGCAGTGCCAGAAGTTTGTGGACACTTCCTCTTCTGTTTTTAATCAGTTATGTCTTAATGCTTCAGCATACTAGAGCTGCTATGGGCCAATAATTGTTAAGTTTTAAATACCTAATTAGTCACTTAAGGTAAAGCAAGAAATGACAAATTTTAGAAAGTGTCAGCAGTGTGCATTCGGCTACAAAGAAGCAGTTTTTATCGGGCTTGTGTGAAAGAACTGACCAACACTACATCCAACACCTCTGGGAACATGATGGTTCAAAACTGGCAGGCAGCCTGTGATGTTATATAACATTACATTAAAGTGAGAGTCTCTTATGTTGAAATGTAAAGTTCAGGTGTACAAATGTATATTTCAAAGCAGCTGACATGCTTCAAGGAGAGTTGTATTCCTATGTGTTTATTATTGGACTCAAAATGGGACAAATAAGCCTCATTTATCTGATAATGTTGCGTGATGGAGCCACTCAGTCAGTCTTTCTGCTGAACAATTTGTTTTAGCTCCCTACTACATCCCTTTAAATCAGCGTTGGGCAATTAATTTTCCCAGAGGCCGCATGAGAAACTGGGACTAGGGCTCCACCAATAATCTGAACTCAATTCTGCTTAATATTTATCTCTTCATAAATTGGTGCCGGCAAGGCCAGGATTATAATTTCCATATCCATGGAGTAGTAGGGACTGTGGGATGAAAATTTCATCGTCAGATGTTTGCATGCCTGTCTCTATAGGCATGTATGGTATTACAGGACTACTAGGCCCTCGGGTCTGCAACAGAGTATAGTTGAGTCCCAATATAACTATAACCCACACCTGCCTTTAAGCCATCATTCTCCTAATTGGCTGCCCTTCACAAGCAAAAGCAAACTGCAAGTAGGTGGGGCTCATGAACTTGAAGCCGCAGCAATTTTCCTGAGAAAACCATATAAAGGATATCTTCACTCTGACGTAATAGACGAACAAAGAATAAGAACAAAATGTCATGAACATGGTGTTTACAGCAGTCTGAAGTTGAAGCTTTTGGCTCACAGAGTTCATCTGTACCTATACTGACCTAACCATTAAGCATGAGCATCCACCACAGGAGTAGATACACGAGGCACTGTGGTGGATTTTTACATTTAAAAGTCATCCACATATTGTGGCAAATGATGAGGCTAGGGTAAAATGTTTCATGCTGATTCCTTTTTTAAGCTCATTTCTAGTATTTTTTTTTTTTAAGCTATTTTTATGTGTATTCCCGGTGGGGGTCATCTCAGGCTTTGGAAACTCTGAACTCAACCTCACGTCTGAAGAAATATCAAAGATTACATCACAGAAAGGTTGCTGGATGTCATGTGACTGTAACATGTGTGTGAATCTCATCGGCGTGCAGCCGATCTGTAACAGGCCGCCGTACATTGTGTGTGTGTCCTCAGCAACCGTCGTCGCATGTCATCTCTGTCGACTAACTGGGCTAATTTCATGGTCTGATGAGCAGACAGAGGAAGGCTGGCAGGATGGCAGACTCACCGTTGAAGGCAGTTTCTTTTGAAGCTGTGAGTGTGTATGTGTGTGTTTGAAGGAGCGTTAGGGGTGGTGTGTGTTCACCCATCGTGACTGGTGTGGTTGGACTCCTACAATTAGGCGATGAATCACACAGCGGCGGCAGAGCCAGTCACTGCAGCATGGCCGTTTTCCTCGTGTGGAGGACGACGGTGACGTTCACGAACGCTGTGCAATGTTAAACTAAAGCGGGGTTTCAGTCAATCCTGCTTTTTGTGTGTGTGTCTGTGTGTTCCCTCTGGCCGAGCAGTCGTTGTGGCGTTTGGCTTGTCAGTCAAGCAGTGTGGGTGGTACTGAGATGTGTAGTTTTCCATAGTGTTTTGACTGTGGGTGGCTTTCTTTCTTTGGTTTTTCAGTAAAACACAACCAAATATAAAGCTGTTATTTTAATAATTAAAAATCAAAATAATTTTTAGGCTAAATATCTGGTACTCTGGCTCTATGATTATGCAGAGCAGCTCAAGTTAACAGAAGGACGGATGCTTAAAATCTGACAGCAGATTTGGAGACCTGTAGGAGCCACAGTCGTGCTGGTAGATGGTTGATATTTTATTTACAGCTTTTTCATGTATAAGACACTGATGATCTTTTAAACCATCAAAATCAGGTGAATTGATTCACAGATATTAAAGCAAGGTCCTGTTGCTATAATTTCTTATTGTTTACAATATTAAATCTGCTTCTTTCTGTGTTTGTAGGCTTTGATAAGAGGCTCTTCATGATGAGCAGCTAACACTGACTGCCGCACAACCACAGGAAGAGACGTGGCTGCTGCACCACCCACAGTTGACGCATGGCGGTATTAGGGGTAAGAATCGCTTTGTGAGGTTTATCGGTGCTTAAAGAAGTCAGAATGTTTTTACAATAACAGGAAACATCTTTTCCTTTCATCTTTACAGTTTCTGTTTATGTATAACCTGTGATATTAACTGTCCTCTAAAAACGTTCTGTTTTGGTGTTATGATTCATAACAATGGTGAAATAATTGTTGAGCATTTGAGTGGTTTTCAAACATTTTATGTCCAAGGGAGACCAAAGAATGAGCCAAAATGTCAAGGGACACTTATTGCCATGTTTACAGAAAATAGCCTTTATTTAATTTAAATATCATAATTTCTTCTTTGAGCTATATACAGCGGTATGGTTTAAAAAAATGTACAGCTTTTCTGCTAATAGGCAAGCAGCAGACAAATAAGTTTGATGAACTCATCGTCAGCAAGTGTGACCTCTAACCCCAGGTTGCTCTCCGATGCATCCATCAGAGTGTGAATGTGTGTATGAATGTTAGTTAGACAGCACTAAAAAAAGTGATTGTGTGAATGGGAATGAACGAGTTGTGTAAAGCACTTTGAGTGTTCAGATAGAGTATAAAAGCGCTATATAAGAACCAGTCCATTTACCATTTACTTGAATAAGGCACATGTTAAATTAACTCGCAAAATTCTTCCCAGGAGCGGATGTCCCAGCAAATTTCCCCCCACGGTCAGACTGTGCATTGCTCAGAGAAACTAGGAAAAACATAGAGAGCTACATCTCAGACTGTACAGGTTGAAGCAGATGACGGTACGATTAGAAAAAGTCTGAACAAGTATTGAAGGTTTGAAAGGAAAGTCTCTTCTCTCTAAAAAGAAAATGACAGTACGGCTTAGGTTTGCAAAGCTGAATTTGAACAAATTACAAGACTTCTGGACCAAAGTGGAGACGTTTGTCCATAATGCACAAAACCAAAGACAGCATATCAGCACAAAGACACACCAGTCGTCTGCACGATGGGTGGAGGGCTGAGGATTTGGGCACCTTACAGTTATTGAGTTAACTTTGAACTCCCGTGTGTACCGAAGTATTCTAGAGTCAAATGTGAGCTCATCTTCCATTTGCTTGAAAGCTAAGGCTTAGCCCAAAATGGGTCGTATAACAGAACAATGATCCCAAGCACAGCAGCAGATCTACAACAGAGCAGACCTCAGCCTGACTGAGCTGCTGTGGTTGGACCTTCAGAGAGCTGTGCATGAATGCAAACCTCACTGAAATGAAGCAGCATTGGTAAGACGATTGAGCCAAAATTCCTCCACAGTGATGTGTTAAACTGATAAAATCATACAGAAAATGATTAATTTAATGTACAGGGAGTGCAGAATTATTAGGCAAATGAGTATTTTGTCCACATCATCCTCTTCATGCATGTTGTCTTACTCCAAGCTGTATAGGCTTGAAAGCCTACTACCAATTAAGCATATTAGGTGATGTGCATCTCTGTAATGAGAAGGGGTGTGGTCTAATGACATCAACACCCTATATCAGGGGTGCATAATTATTAGGCAACTTCCTTTCCTTTGGCAAAATGGGTGAAAAGAAGGACTTGACAGGCTCAGAAAAGTCAAAAATAGTGAGATATCTTGCAGAGGGATGCAGCAGTCTTAAAATTGCAAAGTTTCTGAAGCGTGATCATCGAACAATCAAGCGTTTCATTCAAAATAGTCAACAGGGTCGCAAGAAGCGTGTGGAAAAACCAAGGCGC
>VUQY01026452.1:0-21980 GCA_015108415.1 Tilapia sparrmanii
TTTACAAGGAGGGAAAACAGTACACCTCTCTGAACAGTGTCTGGGAGGCTGTGGTTGCTGCTGCACGCAATGTTGATGGTGAACAGATCAAAACACTGACAGAATCCATGGATGGCAGGCTTTTGAGTGTCCTTGCAAAGAAAGGTGGCTATATTGGTCGCTGATTTGTTTTTGTTTTGTTTTTGAATGTCAGAAATGTATATTTGTGAATGTGGAGATGTTATATTGGTTTAACTGGTAAAAATACATAATTGGAATGGGTATATATTTGGTTTTTGTTAAGTTGCCTAATAATTATGCACAGTAATAGTCACCTGCACACACAGATATCCCCCTAAAATAGCTAAAACTAAAAACTACTTCCAAAAACATTCAGCTTTGATATTAATGAGTTTTTTGGGTTCATTGAGAACATGGTTGTTGTTCAATAATAAAATTATTCCTCAAAAATACAACTTGCCTAATAATTCTGCACTCCCTGTAGGTATTTTACGGTCCACAGTGTATGTCGAATGATACGCCCACAAAGACCATTAAACAAAGAAAAAGAGAAACTAAAACCATGACCTGCATCGGATACGCGCCTCGTGTCTTTGGAATGAACTGAAAAGGAGTTACTTTCAGGCAGACAGCTGCAAGCAGACAGGCAGGTAAGTAGAAAGGCAGGTAGACAGGCAGGTCGATAGAGAGACAAACAGGCAGACGAGCAACATCTCCCTGATTGCCACAAGAGGTGTCCCTTACATTGCCCCACTCTCCAGTCAATGGAAAAATGATCTCACTCCTTCAAACGCCTCTGACTTCATACCCTGATGTTAGACTGAGAAAGGGCTGACATCCGTGCAGCTTTACCTGAGCAGAGCAAATAAATAATAATGACATGAGTAGGGAGTGGCCACTTCAAACCAGGCCAAGTTTTCTCAGGGGAATATTGTTTTTATTGCATCATGTTGCATGGTGTTATACATGCAAACATGGGCTGGGGAACAATTACAATAAGGTGACATGAAACATGAAACTGCTCAAAAACTGTTTCAAATGCACGTTTCTTAAATACATGGCTAGGCAATCTTTAAACAAGGACTCTGGGAAAATCTGGTATTATAGTCTTAAGTTGTTCTTATTTATTTTTTGTTTCGATTTCAATTAACTTTCACGCATGTGCTCCAAGTGCTGGTTGTATTAATACATTCAACCAAGATGACAAATACAAACTCTAAAGACATTAACTGTGGGCTTTTATTTTCTCATGTCTTTGATTTCTTTTCACTCCAACAAAACTCCAAACAAACCAAAGTGCGTCACCGCAAACAGTGTGAGAACGTTAGTCTGTTTATTGGCCAGATACGTCTGTGGCGGGAGCAACAAAAGTAAATACAGGAAGAAGATGCTCTATTCTGGATTTAATCCCAGCATTTATATTTATCTGGCAGTGCGTACTCTTCATGTCTATGGTTATCTGCTGCATCCCACAATTCAAAGCATCTTCAGTTACAGTAAGGTGTTTAGCTGAAATTTGAAGTATTCACCTAGTAG
Organism: Tilapia sparrmanii; assembly: GCA_015108415.1. Lineage (NCBI taxonomy): Eukaryota > Metazoa > Chordata > Actinopteri > Cichliformes > Cichlidae > Tilapia > Tilapia sparrmanii. Next base: position 1,537 of record VUQY01026452.1, read on the forward strand.
TGGGGTCAGCTCTAGGTTACATTCTCACCATAAAAAATTATTTTTTGAAGTAGACCAAGACCAATTCCTCCAAGGGGTCTCTGTGAGGTTGTTTGGGTCCACACCCAGACCCCAAGTACATTTACTATATTCAGATTTGCACAAATGAACCACACCAAGCAGGAATGGACCAGAGTTTAAACAAACTGAACAGCAGAGATGTGAAAGCACCTTTAATTTTATAAGGGCTGTAGCAGATTTCTTGTTTTAAGCTTTTATTTTATTTCAGGATAAAATAATCTTGTGGATCTTTTGTGCAAGCTATTTAGGGTACCTGTTAGCTGCAGCTGAGTAGAATGATGCAAAACGTGTGCAGGTGTTGTCCCATATTGATGTGGCAGAACTCGGAAAACTGGAGGTCTAAGATTCAAGGTTACTAATAAATATTTCTACTTAAACCATCTCTTCTAGCTTTAACCAAGCACAAAACTTCAGCTTCCTAGCTAAAAGTCAAGTGTGCACCTTTCAAACACTGCATTTTTCCCTCTTTTAAAGTGTAAATACTCGTAAATGTAATTTACAATATTAAAAATATTAGGAGCAAAACAACAGATATGACGGTTTAGATGAAACTCTTGAGAGAATTTGGTGTATTTCACTTTTTACTTTTGCTTTAGCTTCCAAATATGTTTAACAAACAATGTCGCTTTAATAATTATTATTATCATGAATTTGTCCGTCTATCTAATCAGTTGCAGTCCACATGAAATCCAATCAAATATGATGTCGGGTATAGACAGATGTGTCCTGATAAATGGCAAACCCTGATTAGAATTGAACATGCATAATGTCACATAGAGCTCTATTTTTAGAGAAACTGTTTATAAGTTGCGCACTTACTTCTGGGGACAAACTGTTTTACTTCACTTGGAATTTATTGTATCAGGAAACCCAATAAGTAAACAGTATATGTTTATTGGTTACACTGGCTAAGCACATTTTCAGTATCAGGTCAAAGTCCCAAAGTCTACATTCATACAGCCCCTCCTATCAAGTCTCAGACGGCTCAAGACTATCCTGTGAAATCAGCAGGAGCTTACATGCTTCTTAACCAGTTATAAACATTGCATAGGTTCATAGAAGACAGAAGTTAAAAGTTGGCATTGATGGACCCCAAGTTATTAATATGTACGTACGTCTGCAAGCATTCATTTTAACAAGGCTTTACTAGCTTAATATCGATTTAAGCTGATTTGACACATGCAAGACCTGAACTTTTTTGTGCATGATCCAACTGAGCTGCATGGGAGAATGCAAAAGCCTGTTCAGTTAGATCTAACATAAAATGGTCTTAAATGAACTTAGTACCCAAAGGCTGTTTCATGTTAGACTTTTGTAATCTAAGAATAGAGCAGGGAACTGTCGTCTATTCTTACATGGCCAGTAAATTCACAGCAAGCATGTAGGGCATCCTGTTTCCTCCCTCCTGCACGCTCCATTGATGCAGCAACCTCACCAAAATCAAACGAAATATTACCAGTAATATTAGTATTGCATTTAATTCATTTTTGTGATGACTACTTTGTGGTCATTTCAACACTTTTCCTAAATTCTGCTCAGTGTCTTGCGACACTAACAGCCTAAAATAGAAGCACCCAACTACTAGAAATTCATTTTTATTGTTACTGACAGGCATCCAGCATGTGTCAAAGAATATTTTTCATTGATGCAAAATTGTAGAATCTCCACTCCCAAGGACAAAGCTTATGTCAAAGGCCCTTAAACCACATCCTCGCTGCTCCTGGACAATCAGACCTACATACAGTGCATACTCCTCTATCAAGGGCAGTCATTCACATTCCTGCTCTGGTGATGGCCCAGATGGCACAGGATGGCGTGGGTGCTAGTCTGACATAGCCTGGTGGAGAACTTCAAAGACAGTGTGGCGTGTCAGGCATTTCATACATGTGGAGCATTAGCTGATTCTTACAGGTGCAAAAGGTCACCTTGTGTCTTTGGACTTCCTGTGACAGTTGTTTGCAGGGTGTGTGTGAATGTGTGTTTGAAGAGGGGCATCTCTGTAGTGATGGTAGGGATGTCTCATGTGATTAACTCTTTTACTATAGCTGCAACTTCCATGTTTAAAAATATTTAATATCCAATAATACTTTATTTGTCATCGTTTGAAAATAAAGGCAACATTTGATCTAGAAACATTAAGGAAGGGTTTTAGATAAAGAACATCATTTGAGTTGGTGGATCAGCCAGAGTGAAATATCTCGACAATTACTGGATGGATTGCGATGAAAATTTACAGACAGTTATGGTCTCCAAATAATAAATCCCAACAACTAGAAGGCTGAGAGAGAGGATTTGGCTATGTTCACATATTTCACGCATGTTTCACGTATGAACTAAAGAAATTGTTGGGAGAATTGGAACGGGAAGTTTCTTTTGCTTGAATGTAGCTTACAAGGGGAAAGATTCCCTGGAAATATTTCAGGATCATCGGCCTCCATCTCACATGTCCTTCTTTCCTACATCCACAAATCTTCTCTATGGTCTCGCTTCCTCCTGTCAGGCAGCTCCATGTTCAGCATCCCATGCATTTAGACATTTAAAAGTCATGGTCGTACACTGTTTATTTACCATACACCTTTTAAATTAAATATTATTGTAAAATGTGAATATAAATTTTGATGTTTTTGACAGGACACAGGCTGAAATGTTGAAAAGTATGGTTGCCGAGTACACTACCAACCTATGAGGTATAATGTTAGTTGCATTATGTTAGCTTAACCTCCTAGGACCTGCTGTCCACATATGTGGACATCACATTTTGGGTTATTTAGACCAAAATACTCAATTTTGCTCTACAAGGGCCTGATATCCACTTACAAGGACATTATACTGTTACTGTTCTATCAAAATTTAAAACGAATATCCTCATATGTGGCTCTCATTTTTCTTAGAAACAAAAATTAGGTAAAAAAAAAATTAAAATCTGGTAATTCTTTGTTTTTACATTCATCAGGTCCCAAGCAGCCCAAATATCAAAGAGAAATTAAAAATGCATGCCATGGAAGAGTTCGGGTCTTAGGAGGTTAAGCATTTATATAATGTTAGCAGACACTGTCAGCATTTTAACCTATGAAGCACTGTTGATTAGGACGGACCATCATTCACTTGCAACATTTTCAGAGGATAGACGAGGACATTTTCAGGCGAACCATAAATTGTAGTCCACCGAAAAAAAAGATCGGTGCTGTCATAAAACTCGTTACTTATTTCCATCTATCTTTTACATTACAGTCATATTGTGGCAGCAGTTTGCTACTGTCACTAAAAGCACCGCTTGCCACTGTACTTACTGAAACTGTAGCTGGCTCCATTTTACAGGTGTGTCCATCTCCCATTAACAATGACTTGTGCTTATTTTTAGCGGTGTGCACATATCCATTGTGGATCAACCTTCTTTCAAGGTAAACTAATGGGAGACCAGCATGCAAGGGAAGCTGTCACTGGTTCTACTTTCACTTCTCCAAGATTAGTTATGATCTGCGCTTTGTTTCAAAACCCAGTTAGCTTTAGCAAGTAAATGAGCGTCAGTGATTTAGCATTGCAACAGATGAGTTTCCTCTTGATAACCACATTGGGCAACATGTGTGATGTAGAGAAGATCGAGTAATAAAACTACTTTAGTACATCGTCAAGGAAATCTCTGACAATGATAACAACAGCTAAGTCGACCAGGTGCAGGCTCAGCAGCACTTTCAGATTAGCATCTGTGAGAAATCACTTGGTTTAACTAGCAGTTTTTATAAACACTCCCCCGCCAGTGTTCACCGTCACCCCCTTGTAGATATTGACAGTCACACACTGTGTAATATGGATGATTTTTTAAATTAATATATTTTATTTTATTTTTAAAATCAAGATTTAGGCTTGTGTTTCAGAGGTCATGAACAAAAGTTTTGTTGTTTGTTTTATTGTTTTTGTTTTCAGAGCTGCATAATCCTCATAGGACAGCAACAAACATGATTTATAGGATATGATGCTGAACATTAAACAGAATATAAAGTATTTTAAATGAGATAAACTTTAAATATATTGGTCATTTAACACTGATGTGGATCTTTTTTCTGCAGAAGAATTATTTTTACTTTGTATACTTTATGCACATGTTTCCTGCGTAGTGAAGTGTAGTTTGAAAAATTCCTCCACTACTTGTTGCTGTCGGCTACTAATCAATAGTTTTTGGTAAAATAACAGGTGTTTATTTAGCTATACAAGTAATTAATATTTTACAATTCTTGACTTTAAGGATTTGAAACTTAAATAAGTCTGTCGCTTTTTAACCAAGCTCCTTAGACTACCATAACCTGGATGACTGACAACCTATACAGAGATATCCAGCCAGGAAAGAGTGCAGAAAAATGAAGATGTCCATGCAGACTGCAGAGAGTCAGCATAACGGGTTTGTTTTAATCTGATCTGATTTGTCTTGTTAAATTGTTAAATAGTGGACGGAGAAGTTTTTATTTGTCTGTATTTTGTGTGGAAAAAAAATCTACACAGACAACAAAGAATATACAGAATCATATAGAAACTTTAAGAAATTCCTTGGGATAGTTTTCCCTGACCCTCACATCCTATTAAACTCACAATCACCCATAGTAGGACATCTGCGGTCAAGCTGCGTTATCAGGTCTCCTAGTACCGGATAAACCCAAACTAAACACAACCACCCACTTGTTCAGGCCTCCAAACAGGCTTGTGTGTTGTTTTGGTGGAAAGATCTGGAGGCATTGTTTACACCACAGAGTTAACAAGGATTGAGAGTCATTACAAGCAGGAATCCAAGAAAATTAGACAGGCCCGCTTGTGAAAACAGCACAATACAGGATTGCAAAACCATGAAACCCCAGCAGAAAATGTGGAGCACAGCTCAGGAAAGCTAAAATAACTTCTTATTAATCTGTTTTTGTTCTTTCATTCTCAATGCCAGGCATCCCATAACAGACATCTTTGTCATCAGTATGCCAAACAGTCCTACCATCTACATGTCCTGCCTTTGATTTAACAGAGGAGGTTTTGATGAAGGGGAGCCCATGCCCCGAGGCCAGCCCCACTGGTTTTCCCCTTGTATGGATAGATAAACCAGCTGCAGCCCTATAAATGACATAACATGGGATTTTTTTGTCTCCTGAAATTAGCATGGAAATGAAGTGGAAAATGGGATATAAATGGAAATGTGGGTGAAGAGGGGGCTGGTGGCAACAATAAGAGGGTTTACTCAAAACCAGCCCGATGTGAGCAGTGGGAGAGTCAGAGAAAGAGACATAACAAGGCTCTTCTGTGTCTTCTCAAAGCTATCCTGCTTTTAGAACAAAACAGCGTCTCCCACAACTGACTTTGGTCTCCATGATGGATGTCTGGCTAGTAATAGAAGCCCAGTTTTATGGTGTCAGTATGTCAACCATGGATAAAAACGCATTTGAATGTGTCTTTAACAGTCTATAATTGACCGGATGCAATAGCAAGTTGTTTATGTTGCGAATAATAAGTAAAAATATCCTCCTTCTTTAAAGAATAATTAGTTGTGATAATCTTTTGTATGTTTTTGCCATAATATAAAGAGTGTAGACTCGGTGCTGTAGACATCGTGCTTAAAAACTCAAAACACCAGATTAACTTAATCTACTTTACTTTCTTCCTTTTGCATAAATGACTGAATCTGAATATCACAGTTCTTTCAACATTTTATTAACTTTTTCTTCTTCATTTATTTATTTATTTTTGATTTTGGTATGACACCGTGTAAAAATAACATGCACACTATCATCCATGATGAGGAATGTGCATTTGGGAGCATGTTTGGTTTAGTTGACCACACCTTTCAGTTGGCTGTCTGTAGGCAAATACCACTGCAAACAGACCCGACTGTGGTAGTATAAATTAAGCATTAGGAGTACGAATGCACTGGAGCCTTATCTCTTAGCCTTACCTTAATGCAAAGTTCCATGTCTCCATAGACTGGCCCTTAAAAAAGTTGATATCACTCAGCTGTTTAAGTACCGCTTGGCATAAGTCATTATCTACCATGCAACGGTTAGCACTGTCACCTCACAGCAAGAGGGCAGAGTCGATTTGAATCCAATCTGGGGCCTTTCTGTGTGCATTTGGCCTGTTCTTCTTAAGTCTGCGTGGATTCTCTCTGGTGTCACCAGCTTCCTCCCACAGTCCAAAGATGTGCATGGTGTTAGGTTAAGTGGTGATTGTAAAAGATTGTAAGGACATACAGGGGGGAAAAATGCAAATAAAATCAAATAACAAATAAATACGGGATACATTACATTTATGATTATGATATATTTTCTCCCATTTCAAAGCATTAAAATTGGTATTTTCCAGTGTGTATGTATTTGTATGTGTGAGTGGGAGTATCTCTGTGGGGGAGACTTTAGAGTCAGCTTTGTGTTTGTGTTCCTGGCAGCTCAGCTGGGACGGTGCAGCTGCATGGCAGCCACTTACAGGGCCACCAGTCAAAAACAACCCTATAAATGCTATTGTGCTCACCTGATTGATCTTTCACAAGCTCAGGGTAGGCCAGACAGGCTGACTTTGGAGAGGAATGGCAGGGAATGGTTGGTGAACAAACAAGCGAGCCAGTGTCTGCAGCAGAGGAGGTTGGGCCGCAGGTGGCTAGGAGGCACGCTTGGGTTGGCGCACTAGCCTTCGTCAAATGCCAACAGTGACATTTCCTGACTATGGCTATACACAAGCAGGCATCCCAGCAACGGTGCAGCGTCCTGGGGGGAATGAAGAAAAGGACCTTGGGTGGATTTTACAGCACACATGGGCTAAGGAGGAGGGGGAGTGCACATACATGGTAGTATGCATTAAACATGAAACAGACACTTCCTCATAAACACACAACCTCTTTTAACCTCTCTCTTTTCACAGACGCACCTCCGATGAAGCTCATCTGCTGCAGCTGAGGCGAGTGAAGCCTGTCTTTAGTGCTGACTGCACATCACTGCCAGGAATTCCACAGGGTGGTGCACGGGTGGGAAATCACTTGGTATGTCTCTGTGGTCTAAAACCCAGCAGGCAGTAACAATCCTCTGCACATTGCCAAAAGGCGTAAATCAAAATCCTGGAACCAGCCTCAGAGTTAAGAACCAAACATGTCAAGCAAAGTGAATCACAAATCAGCTCTCAGCTTTCTTGTACATACAGGCTCAAATGCAGCATGATCATCATCAGTTTGTCAAACCGTAGCAACGTGATATAGAGTCTTTTAACGCCTTAAACAATAGGATCTTTTCAGGAAGGTTTGAAGTTTCAATAATCCCGCATGACCTTTGGAGGAAGTGTCCTGTAAAATCATACAGCAAACATAGCTGGCTCTATTTTGTCTAGAGTTATTTTCAGGTATGTATTGTTTGCAAAGGAAATTGTCCTGGATGTAAATCAGGCACCTTGGGTTTTGCACAGGCAGGACACGAGGCAGCTCTGGGGGGTCTAGATTTGGCAACATAGCATACTAAGGATGTGAGATAGTCGGGAACGGAGGTGGAGCTGATATTATTTTTGGTCACCTTGGGGGAAAAAAACTTGAAAAGGTGTCTTGTGTGTTGCAAGGATATGCACACAGGCAGTAAACACAGATGTTCTTGTTTGCATTATGAATGATTTTCTAGTTGGCATGGCATGTCAGAGAGGCTGCTCTTCCTTGCAAGCCTATTCCATATTCCAAACAAACCGAGCTCCCTGTTAGCTTCCAGCCTCAGAGTGTTTGTTTTAATGGTCCACTGTCCGTGAAGACATCTGATGTATGCTTCAAGATATAGAAGAAATGGCAATTTTATTTCTGTTTTGCACTGGAAAGTTTGAGTTTGGGTCATTCAGAAGATTAGAATGTACAAACACCAGAAGGATTATGAAATACACTTTTCTACTGCCAGGTTGGATCGTTTTACCTTCAGAACTGCCTTAACTGTTCATGGCACAGATTCAACAAGGTGCTGGAAACATTCCTCAGTCATTTTGGTAATACTGACAAAAGTGCAGCGGATTTGTTGGCTGCATACCAATAACGGGAACCAAACAATGCTTTGGTGCATAAGCAATGCTCAGATGGTACCGAGGAGCCTAAAGTGTGCCCAGAAAATATCCCTCACAGCATTGCATCGTCACGTCCAGCCTGAACCTGACCTTTCCATCCAAATGCATCAGCATAAATCGATCAGGCAACACTTTTCCAGTCTTCTGTTGTCCAATTTTGGTGAGCATGTGTGAACTGTACTCTCAGTTTCCTGTTCTTATATGATAGGAGTGGCACTCAGTGTGGTCTTCTTCTGCTTTTCTCTGTTTTTTCCCAGTAGATCAGCAGTTTCTGAAATACTCAAACAACCCGTAAGTTTTTGATTCAGTCATGTTTACATAAATATTTAAATATTTAGTACTGATGAAATATTTAAACGTTTACATAAATATTTACTTAAGTAGCACTTAATCACAACAATAGGGCTTTTGTGGACCAAAAAAAATCTTTTCATTGTTCCAATATTTCTTGGAGAAAGTCTTCGTCACTTCACACAATTCCTTAGAAGCCCATTTTTCTTTTCAAGCTCCGACTCCAGTGACTTATGTTGGTGTGATGGGACTAGTCTAGACATAAGCAAACATTATTGCAGTGTCAGCATATCTGAAAAAAATCCATGTAAACATGAGCTGAGCAAGTAACACTAAGGAGAAATGGAAGGAAGACAAGGAAGGCTTCACAAAGCAATTTTTACTCAAAGTGTAGATTTTTACTCACATTTCTTCTTAATTTGCAATCTTTGGTGCTCACACACAGTGAGCACAAGTAATTCAGAGAGAAAATTAGGAAGTTCAGTAAGTTCTCTCTTGTCCTTTCTTCATTCCTTTCCCATGCTATAAAGATTTACATGAATATTCTGCTCCAAATTTGTACCTGCATGTGTTTTCTGAGCCTCTACTCTGCTTCCTTTAAAGTCACTGTGTTCTGTCACTGTCCCTATCAGGCCATTCCCCTCCAAGTCATTCAGATTGTCCAGAAAAATATCCACTTACTCAGCTCTACCACCAGTGGCTTATAGTCACTATCGCCTAACTTCATCTGGGATAATGCTCTATGGTGTTGCATCTCATGGGAGTCAAACCACCATATTTTGCATACCTGGCTAAAACACTACTTTTACAAGTCCATTGTCAGCATGGAAGCCACAAAAGACAACAAACACATGTGGTTGTTGATATGCTAACCTCCAGCTCCACCTTAGCATCCCTGTTCTCAGTAGAATCAGAAGAATTACTAAGAATACACTCTTAGACCTGTTTGATTTGAAAGCACCCTCAGCCATTTGAAAACACTTTACATTTGAGAACCTTACAACGCTATAGATAGAAAGTCTATGATCCAGTGATCCACTACGGGCAAGAACTTGGTGACAGCAGAGAGGAAGAGCTCACTTTTAATGGGAAGGTATCTGCAGTAGGGAGCATGGCCAAATGGGTCTTGTTAGAGAAATAAGAAGAGACAAAAGAGGAAGACAGAGAGACGACTAAAAGGACAAAGCACACACTGGGGGAGAGTGAAGGCCGACTGTTTGAAATGACATGGCATACTAGCATATAAATGCATGGGGAGGGAAAGAAAGGAGCATAGAGGAGAGATCCTCAGGGGAGGTCTCTCAGCAGGATAACTAAAGGATGATTTAAGGTCGTCTGATCCAGCCTTAAGCTTTCTCAAGAAGGAAAGTTTAAAGCCTGATCCTAAAAGTAGAGAGGGTGTCTACCCCCTGAACCCAGAGTGATTACAGAGGGTATCTATTCCCTGAAACCAAACTGAGCGAGGAGCCTGACATAATCTATTTTAACTAAAGTGAGTGAATACAGTAAAAAGAATGAACAAATAAACATAGTTTTATTTGAAGGGAAGATTTGCAAACATAGATTGAACCCATATGTTTTAGTTTTGGATTCCCCTTAACAACCACTGCCCAGCAAAGCAGAACAATAGCTGTTGTGGGGAATCTATTACATTCCCAGTAAAGCTGCAGCTGCTGCATGCAAACTGTCGACAAATGCTTGGTGGAAATGGGCAGCTTTGTGAAATAAACTGACAATGAAGGTTGCTAGCAAACCCACATATATACACAGGATATGTTGAATTCATATTACTCAAGTAATGGAGACCAGGGTCAGAGTGTTTTTGTCAGAGAATGACTAATGGCTGGCAAGTGCTCAGGGTGGCGGCTCATCACATAACATTAGGAAGTAGAGTTAATATTTAAATCACTTCATCTTCATTTACAGCATAGAAGACAAGTCAACAAATACCATATCAACAACAAACTGCTTTAAACTTTAAAAAGGTGCTATCTATTTAAATTTCATTGCAAATGTTTTGATTTTAAAAAGAAGAGACAATTCTATTTTATTCTATCCTAGTATATCAGAATAAATCAATCTATGTTTTTTGTTTTTTATTCCTCAGTTAATGTTTTCTACTAAGTCACAGGCTTTCAACAACTACCCTTTCACCTTCCCCTAATATGCTACATATACCCCATAACTGTTAAACCCACTCGTTGGAGTGTACTAGGTTGGACTTCAGAATTGCGTCACTTCTTTTTGGCATAGATTCAACAAGGTGCTGGAAACGTTCCTCAGAGATTTTGGTTCATATTGACATGATAGCATCAGAGTTGCATTAGACAGTTGCTGCAGATTTGTTGGCTGCTCATTCGTGGTGTGAATCTCATGTTCAAACACATTCCCAAGGTGCTCTATTGGATTGTGGTCTGTGACTGTGGATGCCATTTAAGTACAATAAACTCATTGTTATGTTCCATGAACCGGTTTGAGATCATCTGAGCTTTGGAACACGTCATCAGACTACACACAGCCATCGGGAGATTGGTACACTGTGGTCATAAAGGGATGGACACGTCAGCAATAATACTCAGGTAGGCTCTCACATATGAATGATGGACAACTGGTTCTAAGGAGCCTAAAATGTGTGAAGTTTCCCACACCATTATACCACCACAGCCTGAACCACTGATACGAGGCAGAATGGATCCATATTTCTATATCGCTCACAGTAAATTCTGACCCTGCTATCTGAATGTTGCAACAGAAATAAAGACTCATCAGACCAGGCAACATTTTTCCAATCTTCAATTGTCCAATGTTGGTGATCCTGTGTAAACTGCCTCACTTTCCTGCTAATAGCTATGGCACCCAGTGTGGTCTTCTGCTTTTACAGCCCATCTGCTTAAAGGTTTGACATGTTAGAAGCTCTTCTCTTGGTGGGAACCAGTGGTTATTTGAGTTACTGTCAGCTCAAATGAGTCTGGCCATTGACCTCTTTGACCTCTGACATCAACGATGCATTTTCTCCCAGAGAGCTCTTTGGATATGTTCTCTCTAAACTCAGGAGATGGTTGTGTCTGAAAATCAAAGTAGATCATCAGTTTCTGAAATGCTCACAGCAGCCCATCTGGCACCAACAACCATGCCATGTTCAAAGACACCTAAGTCACCTTTCTTCCTCAGCCCCATACTCGGGTTTGAACTTGAGCAGGTTGTTTTGACCATGTTTACATGCACAAAAACACAGAGCTACTGCTGTGTGACTGGCTGATTAGATACTTGCAGTTGAACACATGCACCTCAAAAATTGGCAGTGATGGTGTGTCCATTTAAAAAAAAAACATAAGGGTGGTGCACGTAAATGACATTGATCAGCTTGCAGAACTGGGGGAACCTATGTAGATGACAGCCGGAAGGAGCGTGTTTGGAGGCGTGGTCTTGCTCCTGAAATTCCGATACATAATCTCCAATAAATATTGAACGCTTATACCTGCATGTGGTGCATCAATGCCAACATAGACCGAAAGTCTTTAAAGTTTTCAGAAATACAATTAAATTTGCACAACAACATGACAAGAAATCTTCATGTGCTGATAAAGCGCAAATACAACAAACACTCAAACTTGCTCTGTAAAGTAGTTATTCCGGGTTTTTGCTCTTGTTATTTCCTGTGTTTAAAAAAATACGATTGGGTTAAAATGCTTTAAAGCAACATCATTTTAATACATTAATATATGCATAATAGTTGGTGAGGGAAACTCTGTAGTATTGGTGTGATTGTTTTATTATGCATCGTGATTCCAGTAAATCCTTGTGTGATGTTGCCCTTGTTTTATCAGAGTTCATTTTATGTTTATCAGTCACCATCAGCCTTATCAGGAGCGAGGGAGGAGAGAGGAAAGACAGAGAGGTGTTGTCGACGGCCCTTCCACACAAACCCTTCCCCCCACAGACGCCTTCTGCCCCCTCGTCTCCGTCTGCATCAGTTTGTCATTCCCGTCATGCATTTATGCTTTGATTTCGTTCTTTATTGAAAGCATTTCACTCTTTTGGAAAAATTTCTGCCCATCTTTCCTCCATTTCAACACACCTCACTTTTTCTCTCCCCATAGCGGCAACAGCTAAAGCTATAATAACATTTCATCCATCCATCAAGCACAGCCAGCTTTGATCAATAAGCACTTTGAGTCCACTCTGCAGCACCACACTGAACTTAAAATGTCTCCCCTCTGTCTCTGTTAGTACTTATCTCTCTGCTGACAAAGCTATATTAGACTGAAGGGTGGATGACTATTACAATAGATTTCACAATGCTTTTCAGCACTATGTGTGTGTATGTGTGTTCTGTAAATGAAATAGATGGGAGGTGATCTATAGCCACTGCCCATGTGCTTCACTTCTCCATTCATCCTAAAGGACCTAAAGAAGTTGTAAATCTTGCATAAGCTGTAGCAACAGAACTGTATCAGCACAACGCTAAATGTAGGTGTATCACTGTGTAGGTACTTAACGTGGCTGTTTCTGCTCCTTTCTCCTCTTTTATCCAATTTGAGGAAGTCAAATTAAAAACATGTGTGCTTTCCGAGCACGTGCCACATCTCCAAAGTCAACTTTTTTTTTTCCATGGTGCATTGTCTGGAAGCACATGTGACAGTTCCCACTTTAGATGTAAAAATGTTGACTCGTGGGTGAAAAGTAACAGTAAGCCAAAGAGAGAGGGGGTTTCCATGTGAGGATTTTGAAATAACAGCGTCGTTTTTCACATCTGAAAAGTTCATTTTGCATAAAGAAAGAGATCATTTACAAACACAAAGATCGTCTTTTTCACAGGGAAAATGGGGAATTTTCACATGTCTTCCTGTCACATGCGGATTGTCACATCTGACTTATTTTTGCAGGTATTTGCCAATACTCTGTGGTAACGGCCCCATAATGTTGAGTCTTGTTTTAATAAAGCGCAGTGTAGTGCAATCATCAGCAAAAAATCTAATTTTTTTTCCAACCGGTCACTGGAAAAGAGCTGGTTATGTAAACCCCGGGCTTTTTAGGTTGTGACTTCTCTGGGGAACACTGGTAACCTTTCTATGTTGGGTTTGACTCATACATTTTCGGCCTGTTTTTGCTTTTTTGTTGTTGTTGCTGGGGGTTTTGTGTGTGTGTGTTTCAAAAATTTCTTTTAATACTGACATGAACAATTAAATCAAAAGATTTTAGATGTTTTAAAATATAGGCAATGTTAGAGTCTATGGGTTTCGTTGTGGGTTTCTCTCATTTTTAAGCATTTTCAGTTTGACCTTCTTTGCTATTGAGAAGCTCCAGGTTTTTGATTAGTAGTTGTATCGAGTCAATTCCTGTTTGTTTCTGTATTTTTTCCTATTTTTCTAGTTTAGTGTTTATGATGCTTGTCATTTGAGATTTGTTCCTTATATTTTGGTATAATGTTTTTGTCTCCCCAGCATCCTTCGTTCAGTGAGTTTTCTTAGTTTCATCCTCTAGTTATTTCCTATTTTACTTTATCAGTTAGTCTCTTGTATCTAAATCTGAGTTTGACTGCATTACCCATGATTGTCTTTATTGTCTTCACCTGTGTCCCCTTTGCCCCAGCTGTCTCCACTTCCCCAATTACTCCATGTGTATAAATAGTCCAGACCGTTCCCTTAAACTTTGTATCTGGAGAAGGGTGGTGTACTGAGAATTTGAAGGGTTTTACAGTAGGCTCCTGGACAACAATGTAATGCCAGATGGGCAGAAGTTGGACTATAACATGCAAATCTTCACTCACTACAAGAGCTTCTTACATTGTTGCTTTATGCAGGTAATATAAATGAGGACAGCCTGTGAAAAATATCCCTTTATTATAAAGTTTGGAAATTAAAAAACAACAGTAACACACGTACACACACAGGGCCATATTTATTAGGTGTGTGTGTCTGTGCGCCCGCCTTGGACTCTAGATCAACTTTAATAAAAAGTTTGCTTCATTTTCAGTTACATCTACCTGCTCTTGTTACCACAGGTGCAAGATTCATGGTTTAGCAAGCTATATCAAGATGGAAGATGGATTTTATAGGTGCAAGTTCTAAGGATTCTTCTCATAGTGTTTGTAAAATAGTTGCATTTTACTGTCATGTTTTTATGTTCTTTATAGATTTTTCATCATCGACCACTGATCGGAGTAGGTGGCACTCATTGGGATCATTTTGTGCAGAAGAGTCATATGATGGCCATTTTTATGTAAGTGCATACGGACCCTGAAGCAGAAAGCCCTGCTTAAAAACTAGAGAGCTAACAATCATCACCATGATACCCATTATTGCCAACTGGAGTTTCATGTTTTGTTGAGCTAGTGAAGGCAAAGAAACCCTGGCTATGTTGAACATCATTTGCAGTAAAGCCCTCTGCATTTGGGTTCTTTATCCTGTGAACTTGACAAATACAATGACATTTGTATACCACAAGTTTACCCTCAGTTTTTTGCATATTAGCGTTCTTACTGACACTAGACACAAGTAGGATTGTCTAAAGAGATAAGGTTAGCTAAGTGAACACCAATGTACCAAATATTCTAGCAAACAAGTGCTTAGTACACGTTATCAGAAACCACAAAAGCCACCCTTGAAGTGGTGCTAGAGAAAAGGTCAGAGGATAACAATGTCAGACAGATCCATCCTCTTTAGCCCACAACTTAACGTATAGAACTTCCTGAAATATTTCACTGGGTACATCAAAATGTGGAGTACCCAGTAGAGGTATATGAAACAAATGACAGAATTTGTTTGGGATCATAAATCTTGGTTGAGTATTTAGCTGCAGTGCATATAACTGTTGGTACATATTGACCCAAATGGCCTGATATGTTGAAATGACTTGTATTTATGGATAAACGGCACACCCATTTTCATAACTCACACTGTGTGTTATCACAATTCATTTTTGCTTTTTAGGTTTTATTTGACGATATACACCATGGACAAATGACTAATGAGAGCCTACGCCTGTCTAAGCTGTAGTCTTTTGACCTATTTAAGGTCATACACTGACACACAAAGTTGAAAATCCATCAAAACAACACGTAAAACATCCCTGAAGCTGTGTGCTTTTATAGGCAAATCCAAAATGGACGCAGAATATCACCCTCCCCTAGTTTATGCAGTTTGAGATCCAACAAAGATTGTAAAGGTATGCTGTGTCTTACGCAAAAGAAAAACAAAATTGTGTAACTTGATGTTTTTTTTCACCACTTTATTTACTTTCATCTTCCAGCATTTTGAGGGGTATCAAACCCTGACTTGAGACCCACTGTACCATCTTATAGAAGAGCATTGAGTGGCTTAAATTCAATTAAATTATCATAATCTTTTCTAATTTCCTTGAGCCTGTGTTCCTGCTCTGTAGTGAAACTGCTCAGTGCTACTGTAGCAGTACAGAGCAGAGCTGATGCAATATTTATAGCCTGTTGTGTACATCTAAATGTGCATCTAAATATCATTAAGCAGGAAATAACCTGTACAGTATCCCTTGTTATGGAGACTGAATATCAACAGAGGAGAAATGAGGACGAGGAGGGTGCACATGCTCTTATAAGGCTCATTGCTGTATCTCTGAATCTCGTTCACCACTGAAACTAAACGCAAATCCCTTTAGGACTTGATTTCCTGTCTCTTGACTGGCCTCTCTCTGTTTTTTCAAACTGTTTCTGTGGCTTTAATTTGGCAAAATAGTTTCATAAGCAGTGAGCACTTCCCCATTCTCTCAGCCTCGAAGAGCTTTAAATCCTGTGGTTATCATGTGGCGTAGAGTTAAAACCACAAAAACGTAAGAATCCTTAATCCTGAATTCATTTGCGTCAGTTTTTTAAAGCTTATTTTGATCTATGTAACTCCTGCAGGGCTAGTTCCACTTTTTCCTGGCCTGGCTGTGATCTCTTGTTATAAATATGGGGGGAGAGACATGAAATGAGGTAAACAACATGAGGTTCTTTGAGTTTGTCTGGGCAGAAAAGAAAAACATGTCAGGACTTTCGTGCCAGGGCAGGTTTTTATGAATGGACGTTTTTTTTTTCCTCTCTCTTTTTTGTGAATGAAAAACAACTGGAAAATCCAGTATAAAAGCCAACAGCCTGCCGAGAGATGATTGGCTGCTAAGACCCAAACTCCACCTACGGTTGCTAGGATCCTGACTACCAGGTCTCTGATTGGCTAATAGAAGGGACCGAGACTTCATTCATAAGCCAGTGTATTCATCCGGACAAAGGCAAGAAATTCGAGCTCTTGAAGAGGAAATCCACCAATCACGAGTCTCTCTGGACCGAGCCAGAAAAGCACGTCTCCATATTACCCCCGAATCATCTATGCTGGAGAAGTGACAGCACAGCTGGCGAACAAAAGTCACCACACTTTGGTATAAACTTTATCTAAGAGCGTGCGTCAATCAAATCGGTTTTAGTTTAGCTGTTGCCTCTCGACAACACACGCTCACAAAAAATCCAACATCTGTTTTCCCATCGCAGTTTCCTACAAAGAAAAAAAAGTGGAGCCTGGCAATCTGGGCAGACGTGGCAAAAAGCCCAAGAAAAGTCTCAAATACACACATCTTATATGTTGTGCACTTTTCTAAACATCCGAAGTGTTTTTGAACCAGAAAACGCAACTTTTTGCGCACATTAACTAACAAAGCTGCATCCTTCTGCAAATGCAAGTAAATAGGTGGTTGCTCGTTTTTTTTTTTTTTTTGTTGTTGTTGTTGTTTTTTTTTAACTTTACCTGAAACTTGCAATCTGTCGAGCTGTCTGTCACACTCACACAGACACACACAAACGCAAAAAGGAGATTTGTAAAGAGGGCCGCAGCCCGCTGGGTAATCACTCGCCATCGCTTCCCCTCGGCATTTTTTGTGAATGGAGCTCATTATGCATGCAGCCTCCACGCAGCTCCATTCACAAGCAGCGCTCCCTCCTCTCTCTGCAGGCTGCGTGGATCTCACTCAACTCAGCCTAAATGACCACAAACGGTTAACGGATGGATTATAAGATGGATGGATATCTGGACCAGCAAGTGCCTTACACTTTAGCAAATGTACGTATATTCGGATTAACTCTCCGCTTCTCTTTTGCCTGGTTTTTTACATGTTTCTGCTACCGGGTTTTGTTTTGTTGTTTTTTTGCATTTCTCTCGGCGTCGCGTCTGCACGAGTTTTGGCTGGAGCAGCTGTGTGTGCGTGCGCGCGATAGGAAACTGTTTGTCAAGCCGCTTAAAACTATGAAAAAAACTACTCAAAGTAAAGGATATAATGTGGCGCATTTAATGTTTGTCAGCGGGGTTTCTTACGTGAGAGTTTGTTTGGAGAACGTGTCAATGTGTGCCAAATGGTCACGTCGTTCAGACGTGTTTTTCCAAGATTGCCTCCACAACTGGGAAATCAGTTGTTTTCAGTGGAGCTTGACGCTCACCAACTGCAGTAGGCTCTCATTTATAATCCATGACACTGTTATCATTATTATCATCATCATCATCAGTCCAAGTGGTAGCTTTTGCATCACTTCGTGCCATTTTTCCTGGCCATAGTAAAGAGCTGTTAACTGCTTTGACACTGATGTGCTTAAAATGCCCTGTTGGGAGTCCATTTCTCACTTCTTTTCCTCTCTTAACCTCTATGGCTTTTGCAGAAGTCGCAAGGAAATGGGCCCCTAAATAGACTGTTGATGGCAGCGAAAAGGAAATACATGGACACAGAATTGCCCCCTCAGGAATCTGAAGGTAAAGTAAAAGAGTAGAAGTTTTGTCCTCTGGTCTTTTTACATGTTATACATCATGATCTATGGTTAGTGTCAGTCAGTCTGTGTCATAGCTACTATGTGTCAATGAATATTCACTCTTTGTTTTTCTGTCTTTCTGTTCAGACCTCTTCCAGGATTTAAGCCAGCTCCAAGAGACGTGGCTCACAGAAGGTGAGACTTGGCTCACTCTTAATGTGTAATTTCTGTGATGTGACTTTGACAGCCGTGGGGGTTGATGCTACGTGTGTCTGGACAGATCTGTAACCACTGAAACCACAAAGAATCATTTTATTTGATCCTCCATACTAAGATTTGCTTGACAAAGACTACTATAGATATGCATGGCTTCCTATTTTTTGTGCTTATGCCACAACATTTTGCACTTTTATTGAACTGCTTTCAAACTTCATGACAAAGCTAATCAGCTTAGTTTTGCTGCCATACAGGATCTCGATTTTTCTGACTCAACACACATGCTCATATACTGCTCAGAATCCCCCCCACCTCCAAAAAGTGAACACAGACGGGACATTATTAGCTTTGAGCATACCCTATTTTGGCCATGTTGGCATGTAGTATGCGTGCGAGTTAGGGGCCAATGCAAACAAACAGGCTGTTTGGCTTGTGTCACTCAAAGGCGCATAGCGATGAAATGAGGCCCCAGTCAGAGGTGATTGTCAACTAGTAGACTTAATAAGTGCACTGATGACGTGAGCTGTAATGGAGTAATTATACTGTATGTCAAGAGGGGGAAAACAACACAACCAGTGAGTCATTGAGTGGTTTTTTTTTGTTTTGTTTTGTTTTTTTTAGTGGTAACCTGGAGCACAGCAGTGGCAGGACAGTGAGTTTAAATTTGCATAAAAGCTGCAAGTAAATTGAGAAGTTCATCACCGGGTGTGGATTTTGTTGTGTCAGTTGCTTTGATGGGGAAGATTAATAAAATATGCTGTTCACTCCAATGTGAGCCAGAACAACCTGATAAACGCTGCTTAAGGTCATTTTCTACTCTGTTTGCTTACTTGAATGTTTGAGCTTCACCATGCAGAATGAATGTGCAGACGATTAAACTTGGACGCTTTTTTTAATGTTTGTCTGCTGATTGCCTCACCTTTAAATCTGAGTTTAAAGCTTGCATATGCACAAAACTAAGGGTGGTCTAATATGCAGCTTTAATATGAGTGGTGTGAAAATATGGAACAGTGAGAGGGAACTTTAACTTGAAGTTGGACCTGTGTTGTATTCCTCAGTTAAATTTGGGAAATGAAAAATATTCATGTGTTCATGGGCTGAAGATTGTTTCATGTGCTGTGCTTTGAATTTTGGGAAAAGTTGTGCACAAATTATTGTTCCGAGCAGTGTTTTTTAGTGTCTTTGGTTTCTTTCTAAACTATGGTTCTCAAAGGTTTGACGGCCAAAGCCAAAGGGTCAATTTATTTATAAGTACATTTAAAAAACAGGGATTTACTAAGGTGCTATATAGGTAAAAATTAAAATAACATAAAAAAAACTGGATATCAGTCAGGTCTAAAAGCCAGTGAATGAAAACAGAATATACAAATAAAGGCAGTTTGGCCACACGTTCAGATCAGCTCCTGTTAATTTAGTTTGCCATCAGTGGAAAACTCATGATGTATCATTAAAACATTTATGCCTATATATATATATTTATATATGTAGGCATATTGAAAGCTTTGATACATTAACCTATAAAGAAGTTGATCACTTTTCTCAAAGAGCAATAAACCTTCCTGTTGCCATGTAGATTAATTAGCTAGCTCATTTCGACACTATGGATTCAGCCTAAGCCACAGGACAAAAGGCCCTACTAGGGGATGTTTTCATCTCCGTTGTGTTTCCCGATGCACATAAAGTGGCAATAGTTGTTTTAAATTTTTTTTTTTGTTTTGTTTTTAAAAAAATATTACTTAGTCATGTACAACTGTAAAATAAGCCAAAGCAAAGGGGGATATGAATAAAACTGCTGGTGCAGCTCCGTCAAATAAGGCAGGCAAAATTATATTTTAGTCATCATTTCATGGAAAGTGGTAGCTAGCAACTCCTTCTTAACAACATTGTGCATGCAGTGAAAGAGTGATCGGGGAGTAGCGCGCAGTCTGTCATGTTTCTTAGTCACAAAAAATGCTTTGAAAAAAAATATATTATTCTCTAGTTGGCTAATCTAGTCTAAGCCCATGTTTAATCAGCACCTGTTAACAGTTAGGTCAACCAGTTAACTAATTTATTAGGATGAAAAGAGTCTTTTTTTTTTTTTTATTTT
>VUQY01026462.1:10148-20277 GCA_015108415.1 Tilapia sparrmanii
GCACACTCATAAAAACACACACACACACACACACACACACACACACACACACACACACACACACACACACACACATTCCTTTAAAGGAATTTGCAAAAACGTTCTTCCCCCCAGACTAAATACAAAGTAGAATTTAGTGTCGCTTATATTTTCCAGTCTATACAAACATTCAATCTTTTGAAAAGAATTAGTTATTAATTGTGTGTCCAGTGATGTTGGATTTCAGTTTGGAAGACTTTTTATGGGTTTTTTATGATGCATTTTATTTACGCTCTGTTCTGTTGTCCCTCCATCCAAAGCCAGAGAATCTGCTGTATTACAGCATGGATGAAGACTCCAAAATCATGATCAGTGACTTTGGTCTGTCAAAAATTGAGGGCTCTGGCAGTGTGATGTCAACAGCCTGTGGAACTCCTGGATATGTCGGTAAAGGAGTCAAATACTAGAAATCTGTTTATAAAAAACAACTTTAGGCGTGTACACCACCTTTTTCTCAGATCTCAGCATTAACACAGTTTAATGGCTCAGAGATGGTGTACTGTGTATGAAAAAGTGAGACACAAAGCATGCTAAACATGTATCAGACACTATGAAGGCTAAGTCTTGTTATATTGTGCCTAAATAGCTATGACCTTGTGTTTCCTCAGCCCCTGAAGTTTTGGCTCAGAAGCCCTACAGTAAAGCAGTGGACTGCTGGTCTATTGGTGTCATAGCATATATTCTGTGAGTACACGTTTTAGATGTATCTTTATACAAGAAGAATCACGTCTGCAGAGATACAATATTTTAACAGTCAGGTTTTGATAAGGATAAATCAGAATGCAGCATGTTGTGGATTCAGCAGCAGCAGTGTTAATTTTAACATTCAATTAACAAGCAAAGTATTCATGGTTGGATCCCAGGAATAGACACTAATCCCTTGGTGGTTGCATCAGGAAGGGCACCCAGCATTAAAATCAGCCAAATCAAAACAAGCAGAGCTACTAAATAAAGGAGTGATTAAGGCTTTAGCATCATAGAAAAGCCGAAGCGTGTCTGTAAAGGGAAGTGTCAGCCTGTGCTGTCTCTGTGTTTCAGGTTGTGTGGTTATCCTCCCTTCTATGATGAGAATGATGCCAAACTGTTTGAACAGATCCTGAAAGCAGAATATGAGTTTGATTCTCCGTACTGGGACGATATCTCTGATTCAGGTACAGTACAGACATGAGACCTCTCACAAAGAGCTTTTTGGAACTGATACTTTTCAGTCTGATCATACTGGAAACTGTGATTAAAGAAGGAACACACCCTTTTGACAAAGTTTCCCAAATCACCAGAGGATCGTGTTCTGGGTGTGTATTGTGGAAACCATCAAATTAATTCATTCTTTTTCTTTGAGGTCAGAAACATCCTCCTCTTTAAATCAAATCTGATAGTTCTTTCTGGATTACACAGAAAGAGATGAGCCACTAGAAATTTAGTAGAAATTTACATCCTTTTTCTTATATTGTTACAGTCTCAGCCAGTGCTTGTCTGCATTTGTTATTTGGGATTGTACACTCCAGAGTGCTCACATGTCCTGGAGAAACTTCAAAAACTTTCTTTGATACGGTTTCTAGTCATTAAATCACACCTGGAAATTACATTAGATATTGCATTCCACAAGCGACAGGAAGAACATGGTAATTATTTTGTGTCTGCACACGTACCTGCTGATTTAAATGTTTTACTACAAGTATCTTTGCCAAATTCATAAAATATTACCTTGTGAATGAGTGGCATTCATCCAATAGTGAATATTGTGAACGGCGGTTTTGCACACCGATGTTGAATACTTCTCCCTGCAAAACACAGACCCTCACAGTGAGCAGAAAAATCTCCCACCTAACTGACACTCCATTTGACACAGAGTGCCAGACGGAGACTTGATCTTTTTGTTCCTTCCAAGCCTAAAGTTTACCCTGCAGGCATTTAACTCGCAAGATCAGGCAACGATCAAATGTAAAAAAGAAAAATATTCCTAGTTTTGACTCTTGGCGTCAAGTTCAAACACTGAAGTATTATTGCATTAATAAGCTTAATCCAGTTTTAGACTGATAGTACAGTATGGTTATTAATCATTCATTAAACATCAGTTTTATGCAGTTGATAATGTTTAAAATATTTATTTTTTTTACCTTTTCAGCTAAAGATTTTATAGTACATCTGATGGAGAAGGATCCCAGCATACGTTACACTTGTGAGCAGGCACTGCAGCACCCCTGGTATGGCTCCTTGTACACATAATTTTTCCAAAGAAGAATAATGTTGTTTTGTTAGTTCAAATCTTCAATAATTCCACTTAAGTGTTGTAAATATTGTAAGTGTTTGGACTGCATGTCGGTTAACTAGGTGTGACCATATCTGTAGAACAATTCCTATCCGGATTCCTATCCGTTATGCACACAAATAAAACACACTCGCACTGAAAGCCATTTCCTCTGTCAGGATTGCTGGGGATACTGCGCTGGACAAGAACATTCACGAGTCTGTCAGTGCGCAGATTAAGAAGAATTTTGCTAAGAGCAAGTGGAAGGTAAGTCACCCTCCCAGTTCTACTTACATGTTGCATTGTTCTTTTCATTTTTAGCATTAAAGGAGAGGACAGAGATTAAAACTGGTCTGGTTTGCTATATTTTAACTTAACTGTACTGGGCAATTAGAAAATGTAATTAGGGTTAGGGATTTCAGCTACAATGACTTGATCCTCGGAGGGTTAAATTGCCATCCAGATCCTAATTTGTCCAAAATTGGCAAGTAGATTCTCGTCCGTTCTTGAAGTTTCATTATTGCTTTTCCTCTGCAGCAAGCGTTCAATGCCACAGCAGTGGTTCGTCACATGAGGCGTCTCCAGCTCGGCACGGGACAAGAAGGAGCCAACCCAGCTCATCTGCTGATGCCGGGGGAAGATGCAGGTGGCTCCTCTTTGGCTGTGTGTAACATACTTCACCGTTTTTAATGTCAGGTAGATTCATTACTCATATTGTCTGCTTTATCTCTCCCAGAGGCTTGCTGTGAGGGAGGGTGCTCCCAGAACGTTGACAGCGGAGTAGATGCTCTGTCCAACTGTCCAACATACCGCTGCCACTCGACCAGCAGGGTGTGATCCATACCTGCTCCACCTACTTATCTAATTGATCCCAAGTCACTTTCCAATTTAAACTCCCTCAGTGGCACCAGAGGCGCTGTCTCCCCACTTATCTGGTTGCTGGACTACTGAGTCATTCCAACCTCTCGTCTGCAGGGGGAGCAAGTCAGCCCAGCCTGAAGAGGAAAGTCATAAACCCGGTTGAAAGTGGAGGAGGTGGAAGAATTGATGATAACGATGATGATGCACCACAGCGGGTGATTTTTGGGATGAGTTTAAAAGGAGGAGAGGATACCAAGGAAGTGGGGGAAGGCGAACTTTTCCATCATCGTTTCTGGGGGGGATTGTTTTTGCCGAAGCAGAACAGAGCTTGTTGGACACCGTTTTTAATTGTTGAGGTTTTTGTTTTTTGAATTCAGTTCGTCTCATTGTTTGTTTTTATTGTTTTGTATATTTGTTTGTTCCTTCCTACTGTTAGACTTTGAAGTACAAATCCAGAAACAATATCTGCATGATCAGGAGAGAATTTCCCAATGCATGCTTTCCTATTTCTAAAAACATACACTGTTTCAGTAATGCAGCATCGCAGTACAAAACAAATGACGCAGTGCCAGAACGACGGAGCATTTCTGGCATTTTTTTTGCAGCATTTGAAACAAAAACTGAGTCAAATCTTGTAATATTACAGAGCTGCATTCTGTGTCTTTAAGTCATGCTTTTAGACAATCAGCAACAGAATAGTTTATGCAATGAAAACTCCATTTATTTACTATGTAGCCTTTCTCGTGGTGATACAGTGTTTCCATGCAGTGGTTAGGCTCTCTGAGAGGGAAAAGCTTCTACATTTATCTTTTGTTCACATTTGTTTTTTAACCTTCAACCTCTTTAACCGCTTGCACACAGGGATTTCTCTTTGTCTAAGGTGCCTTTAGGATATACACTATGATGGGTCTATTGGTGAGAGATGTTGCAACAGAACCTCTTTCTGGAACTTCATATTTTGTAAATGTTATACTTTGAGCTTTAAGATGTAGTTTCACAGTTAATTACTGTAATTTTAGACTGGATGCCGGAAGACAAAATGTAAGCTAATGATATTTTTCATTAATTGTTAATGAAAATAACATTAAACTCCTTACAATACGACAAGGTAAATCAACAACAAGGGACAGCTTTGACACTGGTGTTTACAAAGACCCACTTTACACCCATCAGTGCATTTTATGTAAGAATAAAAAGTAAATATTTCACATTTATTACATTCAGTTCCCTTTAAAAACCTACATGGACAAACAGAGTTTTATTGGTCCTTTTACTGGCTTTTATAATGAATCTTAGTATGTAAATGCTGGAGAATCTATAAATGTTCATTTAGTGTGTTCATATTGGTTGCTGCAGATGTTAAGGTCTTCTGTGTGCATTTAATTGGATATTCTGTACTTTTGCTCTGGGACCAGTGGGTCCTGTCCTGAGCTCAGCGCTGTCAAAAGCAGTAAAAGTGATGATCTCTGCCCTCACTGCTCTCTGTCATTGACTTTCAGCTGATCATTCTTGCTCATGTAATTTAGTGCTGTTACATATGTTTGCATGATGTGGTTTGAAAATTGTGACCGTTTCTTAAATTGTACAGCCACCATGAGATGAATGCAGATAAAAGGAAGATGTTTCTTTTTATTTGACAGTCGTTTAATCCAAATCCTGTCATGCAAATGAGTAAAGAGCAAAGAAAAAAAAATAGTACTAACATTTCAACAGGCTCAAACGAGTTTAGTGTGCTGCTTCAAAAAATAATTTTTGAAATTTTCTGCATATATTTGGGTAAGCATTGTACTGTATTTAGATGGTAAAAAAAGGCAAATGATTTTTTTCAGGAATTTGTTGGGGTTTTTTTTGCGTGAATTGTTTGTATGTTTTGAGTTGTTTGTATGTCATGAAGCAGAGGAAAGCACACAGACGTGCAGACAGGCTAATTTTGGAGCAATCAATATTAAAACTGATCCCGTGCTAATGAAAACAGCTCTAATTTGAGTCATTGTTGGCCATGTCTCCTTTAGACAGCTACAACACAATAAATAATAAAAGAAATGGATTTAAAATGTTCCTTCAAATCCTCCATGTAAATATTCTTTTCTTTTAGCTGCTCCTTTTAGGGGACACCAAAGCAGATCACGTTGCTCTATCTCACCCCGTCACTTGCATAACCCTTTGCCTGTCCTCCTCCATTAAATTAAAAACTTAATACCCATAGAAAACATATTGCAGGAAAAAAAAAATCTAGTGATGATGAGTAAGAAGATGGTTTGTTGTATTTAACATGCAAAAAAATACTAACAGAAGTCCTTGAAAGTTCTAATTTGATTCTCTGCTGAGGCAATAAATTGAAATGTGTGAGGAAATTAAAGATTTTTACATCTGAGGGTAATAAAACACATGATGGGGAAATATAACCACATCAGATTATCTGCTCAGTCAGCCGTGTTTGTAGGAAAACTGCCGGAATGATATCGGGAACATGTAGGGAAAGGATGTGCTAATGACCTCACAGTTGGTTTCATACGTTGCTACTGCTCTTGACAAATTTCATTTATATATTTTACACTGCGCCAGTCTAAAGGAGCGAGACAGTCTTTCTCCTCTAACAGCTTGTAGAGAATGACCAGTGTGTGCTGACAGTTTGTTCTGAGTGTTTGTACCAAAATTATGTTGCCTTTTAATAAATGCTGTTTTGGGCTGCAGTACCTACTGTATACACAGATGCAATGCATCATGGGTTGTTGAAAAGTGACTATTGCTTAGTGTGAAAGCCAGTGATTTGTAAGGGAAGCATACATTAAAATCCTTGTCTATGCATTATGGAAATGAGTTTGTTTGTCTGGGGGAAAAAATACATGTTGAATGCTACATTTATGCTTAATATGTAGAGTTCAAGTGTGCTGGAAAGTGGAATTTTTCTGGTATAAAATGATTTCATCTAAGGTTAAATGACAACCTCAGCACATGTTTTATATCATTAGTTATGACGTTAACTAATGCACTGACTTAAGATTTAATGCATTTACATATTCGATTTAAAAGGAGTTAGCTCGATTAAACACAAAACCTTAAAATCGAAAAATTGAATTTTTTCATTAGTCTGATTTTTAGCTTATTTTTTTAATTCAGCAGGATTGTTGGTTGCTACTTTGTGTAAGTTTACTACTAAATAACCAGTTATATGTTTCAGTTACAGTACACAGCTGGGGAGGATGTGAAAGTAATTTTAATTTCATTAGGCTAAAGGCAAACTCCTGCTAGTGTTAATTACCACAACAGCTTTTTGTCTTGTTGTGAATGCACAGCACTATGCAAAAGTCTTGAGCCCCTAATAATTTCTTTATTTTATGCTAGGAATATAATAGGAATGTGTGCATTTGTGAATGTGATTTACTGAAAGGTCCACACATACATGGGGGTACAGTATATAGGACAAAAACAGTTTGAAAGTCAATATTTGCTGTGACCACCTTTACTCTGAAACACATTCTGAGCACTCTTAAGTCAACTTTCTTTAAGTAGTCTTTAGAAATAGTTCTCCAGGCTTCCTGAAGGGCATTCAAAGCTCTTCTTCAGATGTTGGTTGCATTTTCTTCCCACGCTGCTTCAATTGTCATGCTGAAAAATGAACCCACTGCCAGTCAGATGCTTTCCAGATGGTATTATAAGATGGATCAAAATCTGATGTTGCTTTTCTTCATTCATAATTCCATCAGTTTCGACAAGATCTCCAACACTACTGGCTGTCAAAACGTGAAAGAACCTCCATCTTGTTACACATTATGTTATCACTTCATTAGAGTGTTAAAACTGAATTTGAAGAGTCACAGTGATGTGGTGGTTAGCACTATTGCCTCAGGAAGGTGCCGTCTGGCTGGGGCCTTTTCTGTGTGGAGTTTACATATTTGTCCTGTGCACATGTGGGTCTCCCCCCAATCCAAATGATGGATGGCACTCCATAAGACCTGTTGCCACTAATTTTCAGTCCAGTTCTTGTGTAATCTGGCATACCGCAGCCTTTTTTCCCCCTGTTTCCTTTCCTTAAGAATGGCTTCTTGGCAGCCACCCTTCCACTGAGACCATTTTCTGATGAAGCGTCAGTGAACAGTAGTTGGCTCAACTGAAAGGACCATATGCGTCTCTCAGGTCCTGTGTCTGGTCTTTTTTCTTATTTCTTAAAGATGTGACTTTCATGTAAATTCTCCCAGACACAGTATAAATGCACAAACAGTAAGCCCTCATTCTGCCCTTTGATTTTTTTTTTTTCTCTAAGTCTTGGAGTTGTTTCAAAATCAGTCTTGTTCTTTGTCTCGAACGGCAAATCTGCAAAACAATAACACTACAATGGAAGTGCTACTTTACATTTCAGTGGTGAAATTCAGCAACAGTTGATCTCATGAAACAGTTCTGTGACTTGAGAGGTTCCTCATGAATGTTAATTTAACAGTCTGCTACTTGAAGCCTCTCTCATCCTCTCCAAGGAATGCTGGGTAACTGCGGCTTGCGGTTTGGCCGCCAGAGCGATGCGCTGGGGGGAGAGCGGAGAGTGAGAAAGAATCTGGTGGTCGACCTCATTCAGGAGACAGTAGACGAGTAAAAATTATGTGGTCAAACCATGAACACGGGAATGATTCAAAAATAATGGGGGATAAATTTCACTGATCACAAGGTAGAAAGTGCTGAAAGAAGCAGTTTATTTATTTTTAGATGTGGAAGACTGAGGGAAAGTGAAACCTGACACGACAAACTTGTAAAACTAAGGCGAGGATGCGCATCTTCATACTGGGGTTCAATTCCCATTAAAACAGAAAAACAAAAGCATCAGCACCCTGGTGAGGATTGTGCATAGTCCACATCCTCCTCGCAGCACATGCCGTTGCCCATGCTTGTAAGGAATGTGAAACGCAGACTTGATGCAGTTAAGAGCCAAAAGAGAGCAACACTGCTATGACAGACTTGGTCTCATCATTTTCAGGTTGATTTATCTGCTGATGTTGAAAGCTGCAAAGATTTATGTGTGGCGAACAGGGCCCAAATCAGACCTTAAAAAAACGCTCCACCCAAACAGTGTCACAGCACTGTGAAGACGTGGTGCTCTAAGGTAAATAACTATGTCAGCATGCTTGAAATTTCTAAATAAGCCATTAGCATGTTGCCGTTGAGAGGTGGATATATAACCTTGTTAGCACAAATACAAAGTATACAACTCAGGCAAAAGGTGATTCATTCTGTAGCTGAGCTTTTACAGTCTAAATCAAACCGATCATTCAAGGTGACTTACCGCCACTGGCATTAAGTTACCCTCCAATAACTATGAAGATAACTGATAAGATACTGTAGGTCACTGGAAATGAAAGACGAGCTACAACTCTGTGAGTTTATGCCTTCTGGGGGAAAGCGGTTCTCAGATCAAATGCCTCTTTATTAAGCTTAATTACTCAAGGGTTTACCTTTCTGCGTTGACTAAAGGTTTGAAATTAAATGTGTTGTGTGCAAAGGAAAAAAAAAAAACACTCGCCACAGGCCTCACGTCTGTCAGCAGGAACCTATTGTGCTAATATCTGTCAATGCTCTCAGATTTGTACGTCCGTTACATCCATGCTGTCCATCAACACATGTGATGTCACAAGTATGACAAGTTTTTACTGGTTTGAACTGTTCGCTCTTTTCCCACCCTTTTCCCTTCGAAGAAAACCATTCAAATAAATACTTGTCAAATTAATTCCTGAGGCCATTCGGGAAAACTAAACGAGAGGATTGAAAACTGCGATAAATAAATAGGAAAGTAGGTGCATGGATTCAAAAGGGTGCTGGAAACTTTCATCTGTGGTTTTTAATCCATATTGACATAATAGCATCGCATAGTTGCACACCCTAAAGGTGCTATATTAGGTTTACATCGGGTGCATGTGGTGGACTCATTGTCATGTTCAAGAAACCAGTTTGAGATGATCTTTTTTACATTGTATGTTATCCTGCTGGAAGCAAACATCAGAATTCTGTTAATGTCCATCACTATGTGACAACAAGTGATGGACATTGTCAGCAGCAATAGTAAGGAAGGCTGTGGCTTTTAGACGCAGTTGGTACTGATGGGCTCAAAGTGAATATGGTGTGGTCTTCTGCTGCTGTAACCCATCTGCTTCAAGATACAAAGTGTGGTGTGTTCAGAGATGCTCTTCTGCATAACTTGGTTGTTATTTGAGTTACTTTTGCCTTCCTATCAGCTCAAAGCAGTATTTTTAATCAAAACTGCTGCTCACTCGATATTTCCAATTTTTCCAGATCATTCTCAGTAAAAAAAGGAAAAGGTTTTGTGGGAAAATTCCAGTACATCAGACTTCCCTGCCTGACAGTAACAACCACACCACAGTCAAAGTCACTTAAATCACCTTTCTTCACAGTTCTAATGCTCGGTTTGAACTTCAACAAGATGTCATGACCATGTCTACAAGCCTGAATGCATTTAGTTTCTGCCAAGTGCTGAATATCTGCCTGCAATAGCATTTGTGCATGCATAATAGCAAATACCAATTATTCTGCTCTATTGTAATTCATGCTTTCCCAAACTATTTTTGAGTTTCTGTTCCAAAATATATTTCTTTGGTTCTTTTTGGACCCACTACTGAAGTCTGAAAAAAAAATCTGGGAAAATTTAGGCTGAAAATGACAAAGTGAAAATGTAATTGCCTTCGTGGAGGTCACAATTATTTAAGAGATATTCCATTCCCAGACAAATATGCTGGTGATTTTTATTTGAAACACTTGTATGATCTCACCAAGCTCAACAAGCAGTTTAAAGCAGCATGCTGAAGGAATAATGAGAAAATATTTGCAAAGTTTTACAGAAAAAATACAGTTTTACTCTAAATTATTTTTAGAGATTCTGCACACACTCACACACACACACATTAGGAAGACCAACGAATGCAGTGAGCAAGCAGTGGCTTGACAAACAAATAGCTGTGTGGATGGCTTTAGATACCAAAT
>VUQY01026462.1:20297-38081 GCA_015108415.1 Tilapia sparrmanii
CAAACAAACACAGAAACAAACAAACACACACACACACACACACACACACACACACACACACACACATTCACTTTCCGCCCTTTTCAGTTAATCGCTGACATGTTTTTTTCACTCTCAGTTGTGCATTTGTCTTGGATGCAGCTTCAGATAACCCCCAGCGTCCTTAGCCAAATATTTTCTTTGGAAAAACAGACAAATAACATTAAGGTGCACAGATTTTCCAGTTGCATGTCTCTTCTGTTCTGTGGCTTTGCATTGTTTTAGTTGTAAAACCAAGTTGTTTGAATTTGAACAATCCCTGAGGTGCTGGAGCACGGCGGAGACTAAACTATGCAGTGAGCTCACCCTCCTCTTCATGCCCTGGAGATGAGTGACATATAGTTTGTGAACAATTCACTCACTGTGGATGAGTCATTTTAGCAGAAATGAGTGGGAAAGGATGAAAAGGGCTTTCTTAGGAGTCTCATATTTAATAGTAGTAGCCAATAAAGCTGAATTCCAAGACAATATTGATGTGCGACGTGTGACGACTTCTCTGAAAAACATTGGCTGTATCCTGAGACCTTCTTGGAGCACTTACATGGTGAACTGTAGGCCCTGAAGCCGGAGAACCACAGTTTATGAAAAGCTGCAGCCCCTCAAGTCCTGCATGACTCTGCAAACCACAGTTGGTAATAATAAACAGGATGGAAAGAAGGATGAAAAACGAGAGATGGAGAGCATCTGGCAGAAAGAGAAGAGCCACTAATTTTCCACTTTTGGGAAAATTCAGTCTGCAATTAGGGTCCAACATCGCCAGAAACTTGACATCCATGTTACTTACATTAGCAATGCGGGCCCCGACTCCGGCCATGAGGCGACGGTAGACGAAAAGGAAAGCCTTTGTCAGGAGGAAAACACAAGCAGTGCAGGAGAGATGAGGTATAAAATCATTAGAGAGGTTTTTTCTACAGGTTTTGCACATCTATAAAGGACGTTGACAGAGTTTGTGGAGACAGTGGATCAACGTGGACATCAGACGGGATCTGGAGAGGAATTCTGAGTTGCCCGAGGTCACAGTGGGTGTTAACTCTGTGAAATCAGTGTCTGTGTGAATAAAATTTTCAGATGACGCACTTTTACTCATTCATTCAGTTCATTAGCGCAAAATTGTGCTTACGTTAAAGAGCAGCCACTGAAAAGCCTGCAGAAATGAGAGCAACTCTTGCTCCGTTGGTTTTAAACACACTGCGGTCTGTGTTCACTACGCGCTCTTTCTCAAGAAAACTGGCTTGAGCAGACACAAAGGACATTCTCAGCCCATTACACAAAGCCATGCACACGTGCAAAATTTAAATAAATAATTTACTGCCATATTTAGATTATTGTGTTGAAATCTGGGGCAACACAAGACCTCTCTACAAAAATATGCACAATTCAAAAAAGAGCAATAAGGATAATACATAATGTTTGGTATCATGAACACAAAAATAACCTTTTGAAAAAAATCTGTTATAAAATTCATTGATTTGGTCCAATTTAAGTTAAAATTTATTTTGTCTGCTGATTCACATTATGTGTATATACATGTACTGTTGTATAGAATAAGAATATCATTATGTAGGTGATATAACAGAGTATTTATCTGGGGGCAGCACTGGATAAGCCACTGCTTCTTTCCTGCTACCTCTCGAACACCTTCTCTTTGTGTTATACAGACCATTTTTATTTGTGTTTTCCATTTTCTGTTTGTTTTATTGAAATTGTAATTGTTCTAAAAGAAAGAAAGAAAAAGAAAATGACTGCTTGTGCATTCACAGACTGCAGGTCTGAAAAGCTTTTTCACAGCGACCAGTTTAAGTTCTGGTGATATGTTCAGGCTTATTTTACAGGATAAGTGTGTGCAGAAGGTGCAAGCAGTGCTGTTGATTGCACTAATATTAAATCTGCTCTGACACGCTTAATGACTCGTGCCAATTTTTTTTTTAATTGCTTTAAAAAAAATAGCATTCACAGCTGTGTTTTGTTTGTGCCGTGTATAAACTGGGTTCGGATAAACATTATGACTGGGATTTAGAAATTAAGTCAAGATAGGGTCTGCAGAAAGTCTAGGTTTGAGTTGCCAAGTATTGGAAAAAGAAAAGAAAGGCTCTTGAAATGTTTGCTCTCTCTTAAACACAATGGAAATCATGACCTGGTTGCTCAAAATCCACAAACCTTCTTCTGCAGAGTGACACGCTTGGTGGGTATAGTTCGGTGGCGGGGAAAAAAGCTCCTTCTATGGCAAATACAACCTCAAAAAGGAAAAAGATATATGTAATTACATGGCGCATGTCAAAGTTAAACATTTGTCACTGTGGGGTAAGCTGTCCCTTTAAGCTGATCCACTGATTTCTAAAGCTGTACCATCCAGCCTACAATTACTCATGCCTGCAATCAAGTGGAAGGATCCATCACTCTTGTATAGAAAAAACAAAACAAAGCAAGAAAACAGTCGACCCACATCACAATACTGAATCAGCTTCAAATCCTCAACAATT
This sequence comes from Tilapia sparrmanii, assembly GCA_015108415.1. Classification (NCBI taxonomy): domain Eukaryota; kingdom Metazoa; phylum Chordata; class Actinopteri; order Cichliformes; family Cichlidae; genus Tilapia; species Tilapia sparrmanii. Next base: position 22,817 of record VUQY01026462.1, read on the forward strand.
GCTCACAAAAAAACCAAGAAAAAAAAATTGTAAACATCCGGAGTGGAAAATATGGCAACGTTAAAGCAAACTCCCCCAACTATTAGATAGAAAAACAGAATGGCATTACTAACAACAAACACATGAACTTGAATTCCTCCTGTTTGCCTTATGGACCCAGTCAGCCACCCAGACAAAGAAAGGAATCAGTACATACAAGTGCACGCAGAAAGAAAGGAGGTAAAAGTGGTAAGAGGAGAAGAAGCTAAGTGGGGGGAAAAAGTTATTAGTGAAGGTTAAAGCTGCAGCTTACCTTCAGCCAACTGGTAGAGGAAAAAGAAAGAAAGAAATACAAAGAGTTGGAAAAGAAAATACCTCCAAAGAACATAAACTGTTTGTGCCCCTGAAGCGATTTCCGAAATAAAGATGTGTGGTTTAGTCAGTAAATGCAAACATGAGAAATTATTTCCCCGAGTGAGCAAAATCCACATACTCAAACGTGAGGCAGAGCCCATTCATGTGCCATAACTGGGCCAAGGAATTTAATCTGGTGTTATGGCCATTATTGTAGGCTTAAAGTGAAAAAAATAATAAGCTCACTATTTTTAGATTGCCAAGACATTTGTGCTGCAAATTGCCCTCAACCTCGCCTGTATATGAAGATTGATCTTAAAGCTCACAGCTAAAGCTAAAAGCGTAGTATTGTGATTTAAGCTCGTCTCTAGGTGCAAACAAATGCATCAGTCATTTTTATTGAAACAGACGTGGACACATGGACAGACAGCAATGAAAAATTGCCTCCCCCTTTGCCGAAAGTACAGCTGGTTAAGTGTAAGGAGATGTTGAGGAATTGTTTGTAGATGTTATTGTGGTGGCGATGAAAGACTGAAAGACAGAGCTGTGTCTCACTGTTTAGCCTTTCTAACAGTATTACCATAGATTTGGATTAGTCAGTTAGACCACTGTAGTCCTTAAAAAGAATACAGGCATTCATACTACAGAGAGGATGGCTGTTACCTAAAAAATTGATATAACCACCATAATATCACCTGTTGGTTTGTGGATGCCTCAATTATTTTAATCTATGTCAAATATTAATTTATTTATTTTTGTTTTTTGGAAGCAGAAGTAATAAGCTAATGCTAGTTAACTTGGTTAATCCACAGTCACAGAGGCCTAGAGACCAGTTGTCGACTCCCTGGCAACCTCCAGTCTTCTAGGAAAAATATATATTCCACAGCCAGTTGGTGAGTGGTTGCTGCCTGTCGCCTGGTGCAACAAAGAGGGTACTGTACCAAAAAAGCCTGATTGAAATTGTTTTGGCTGCTAGCAGATTGATGCTGCCACCCACAGTTTGCATGAAAAATGCCAACATGTCTGCAAGCACTTGTCACGTACTCTCTGAGCTGTAGAGAAACTTGTGAAAGGTCAATGCAAACTGGAAGCAAAGAACGTTTGCCTCCCTAGAGAATGTTTGCAGACGACTCAACATCCTCTGTGCAAACTACAGGTGACTGGTTATCAAGGCTTTTGCAAGGAGGTATTCCTTGCAACCAGTTTTATGGTAACAGCTGCCAGTAATCTCTGACAACAACTTGCCAACTAGTTGGGTCACATTTTCCCCAGTAACCAAAGGTTCCCAGATAGCCACAAATCAAGCTTTACACCTGTGTCTAAGGGGTCTAAGCAGGAAGCATCCATATACTCTATTAGACTAGAAACATAGCGCTTACAGCCATTTATGTTGGCTTCCGCCTGTCATTCAAGGTGGGTATACCTAGCATAAACTTAGTCCTAATAAAACTAATAAAATTTAAACTCATGAGTTATATATATATATATATATGTGTATATTTATATATAAAACACCTCTACACAGGGAGTTTTAGACAGGGAAAATTTTAAACATAAACTTTAAATATAATTATTTTTGTTTAAAAGGTTGGCATTTTAACACAGGAGTCTGTGTTGTTTTCTGAGCCAGCCTCAAGTGGCCATTGGAAGAACTGCAGGTTTTGACACTTTTGACATTTAGGGGTGTGGTTCATTTTTCAGCTGTGCATATCTTCTAAAAGCTTAGAAATCTCCCAATCTAGTTGCACAATCAGGTAAAAAAATTACCTGACTTATTTTGTATTTAAAAAAAAATAAAAAATCAGCGGTATTCCCATAAACCTAGCGTGCTAATCTTCTAAGCAATGGTTGCAATTTCTAAACGATTAGCACATGAGCATTGTTGCTGTGAATAAGTGAATAACTGCGCTGTTTCTCACTCTCTGTCAGAAAACCACTTTTTAACTTAAAACAGCTTCTTATTCTGGTGCAATGATGTCAGACAACAAAAATGTGAGCAAATGTTTATGTGGTCAATACTTGAGCTTATCCCAGCTGCAAAAGGGTGAAAGGCAGGGTACACCCTGGACAGGTCGCCAGTGTGACAGACAACCATTCAAATCTATCTAACCAGTTAACCCAACCCCATTACCTGCATGTCTTTGGAGAAAAAGCCAGAGGACCTACAGAGAACTGTTACCTCACAGGTAACAGTGCTAACCACTGCACTACCAACCTCAAGAGATTACAGCACTCACAGAATCACAAAAAATGTCTCAAACCACTTTGCCTTGTTTTAATAAAGTTAATTTGAAACACAAAGCTCTAGGTTTCTTTGCTCTAAAGGAAAAACTGCATATTCAAGGGCCAACCCAGATAATTATCTACAGAAACAACAAAGTCAGTGTTAGGTTCTGAGGCTCAGAGTTAAAAGTTCTCTGCAGGACTTCTTTATGTGAAGCAGTAACAGACAGGGCGAAAGACTAAGTGTAAATGCTTGAGAAAATCTGAACTGCAAGGTGGGGAAAACAAAGAATAAAATGCAATAACCAATTAGAAAATATACTGGAATTATTAATACAAAAAAATAAATAAAAAAATAAAACCAGAGAAAAATAACAGCATTTAAAATGGAAAATGGGGCCAGACAAACAAGCCGTGTCCACAGATAGCCAGGTCCTGTCGAGGTGGACCACCACTGTGCAAACGCATTGCCTGACATCTGTTTTGCAGCTTGGTTGTGCACGGTGGTTTATGTTGAGAAAGCGGTGTGTGTATATCATCTTTGGCTCAGATCCATGGGATCTTGACAGTTGGCTGCAGGCAAGGTTGTCGGATGCGATGGTTTCACAGGGAGAAGAAAGAGTCAACAAAGCAAAGACGAGGAGTGTGGATCTAGTCTCTTTCTTCGCTCAAGAGGCCACGTGATGCTTAAGAAGAAAAGCGTTATGGTCTGGTTTACTGCAGAACAACAGAACTGCAAGAGACTTCCTGACATAAAACGTGTTTGAAATGTGTCCGTTTTTCGTTTCTCCTCTGGACACGCAAAGAGAGGGGAAGCCCCCCGCCCAATTCCCCCCGTTTTATGCGACAGCAGCATGTGGAAGAAATTTGGTTCAGCTCTCTTGGAAATTTTGTTGAAAATTTCATCTGCCAAGACGATTTTGCATTGTATAAATGTTCATTGTGAAAGTTCACCAGATCCAAGGTGGACAAAAGGTTGAGAGCAATGGGTCAACGCAGGGTTGATTTATTTTTAGGATTGATGTTTCTTTTGGGTTCTGTGAGAACTTTTGATTTATTAGCAGCGAATCGCACTAAATATGTTGTGTATGCCAGAAAGCATTCATCATTTTTGACTGGAAAACAGGGAAAGCAGGAAACATTACGAAATGAAATCATTACCACTCTGCAACACAGCTCTTTCAGTAGTGGCTTTGTTCTGCTGTTTGGCTACATTTATTAGAAAGTATCAGCATTGCAGATGAAAAGAACTTAGGAACATTAAACTCGGTTGGACTTCTGAATGCACCGTGTCAGGAAATGAAGACAAAAAAGCATGACTGCCTTAAACTGTTACATGAAGCCTTTTTCTTCTGCTGCTGATTGGACAGATCTGGAAACAGATCCAGAGACCAACAATGCAACGCTGACTTTTTGCAAAGTTACAGTACTGTGCAAAAGCTGTGAGTCAAGCCTCATTTCTTTATATTTTCCTTCCAAGGAGCCAGCCTTTCTTGTCATTTTTAATTTAATTCAGGTTTCCTGTAGGTGTTTTTCTTTGGACATTGGCTTCTTTTTCACTCATTATCAGCTCAGTCTTTGTACCTGACCATGTTATTTTTTTGTTATTCAGAACTGGTGGAATTATAAATGCAGAAAAGTACCATCACATTTTCATCCATCATGCAATAGCATCTGCAAGGCATCTGATTTGCAACAGCTTTATTTTTTCAGTGTGACAATGATCAAATACACTGCTAACGAAGTAAAAGCAAAAAAAAAAAAAAAAAAAAAACAAAAAAAAAAAAAAAAAAAAAAAAAAAAAAAAAAAAAAACACAGGGAAACTCTGTCAGTCATGGATTGGCCTCCACAGAGCCCCACTCAGTTTTTGGCAATGTGTTGAAAAGAGGAAAATGATGAAACGTAAAGATCTGATTGACAAATGAAAGAAAAACCTCTGACCACTGCAACTTTCTGTAAAAATTAATTTATTCCAAAAAGCTACAGTCAGTATTACAAAAGCTATTGTATCGGCGAGGCAAGCCAGGTGTTTACATTGTAGAGAGAGCAAGACCATATCAAAAGCAAATACAGAATGTATAACAAAAGCAACCTTTTTTTTCTGACACAGAAAAAGCCAATCCCGTACCATGCCAGGCTCACTGGCTGGAATTAATGGGTGCTCAGCACCCTGTTATATACAAAAATGACACTTTGATTCAGTACAAATCACAGATTAATGTGAACTTGGAAAAATGCACTCTTGGGGGAAACCCCCCACAAACAAATACTGAATTTAAAAATATTTTTCACACCTTATTCTTTGGTATATTTGTTGCTCCTCATAAAGAGAACTAGATCAATATGCAGGCCTGTAACCACTTACCCCACACATGCTTATTTTAGCTCACCAGCTTGCACAGCCAGTAATTGTGAACATCTGAAGTCAACCTAATGCCATGCACTTACAAACTTCTGAGTTAATAAAAAGTTATTTGTACCTCAGCACTCGCAGGAAACGTAGGATCATTTAAAACGATACATGCCATCCTCTCAAAAGTCAACGTTTGATTTGAAGAATTTTGACAGCAAAACCAAGAAAAAACAAAAAACAAAATCTAAAATGTATACAATGCTTGTGTCCAGCACAGAAACAAGAAATATCAGATTTAGATATTTCATTTCCAATGTTTGAACATTATCTCTCTGTGTTTGGGCATTCAAAAGCTTTGAACTATGAGCTTTCTAGTAGTTGTTTGTACGGCCACTTGAAATAAACTGAAACAGTACACACTGGTATAAGTTGTGGGTAGATTAGGTGACAGTACAGTCGTGCAGAGAAACAATGATGTCACTGGCACAGATCAACTGAACCACAAACTAAAGAGTGAGGCACTAAACTTTGTTGCATGAGCAAAGCAGAGGAATCATTCTGCGGGTTAAAATGAATGCTTCTTTGGAAATAAGGCGAATCTTGTGGAAGACATGAAGAATACAGTGGCTTTCATGCTTATTCTGAGTTCTTAGATCTTTCTGTCACCTCGCCCAACATTTCACTTCACTTCAGTTTGATCTGCCACTAATGCTTCACAGAGAGCACTTCTCCGTCAGTTAACAGGAAGAAGCTCTAATTTTTAAGCTTTTTGGAGAGGGCATTTTTAATCGGCTGGTTCTTTTGGTCCTGGGTCGTGTCCTGATCGGGGTGACTTTGCGGCTTCTTCGATTCGTAAATCTGTTTGAAGCTGAGGGTTTGCTGCTCTTTTGTTGTTTCTCGCTGAGCCTGGCGTAGCAGACGTTTCATGGTCTTCACCTTTTCCCTCAGGTGACCGTTGGCTTTCTCCAAGGAACGCACTTTCTGGGAGAGGGTCCTCACCCTCTCTTCCTCCTCAAACAGAGCCTTCTGCACGGTGGAGCACAGCAACTGCGAGGAGAAGGAAAACAGAGCCAAATACGTTTGTATTACCTGAAAAAGCACGAGATGTCTTACACTAGGTAAACGTGAAAGGTTACAGTTAACCTCTCATTGAAGGCCAGTGTTAGCCTTATTCTGCAGGCTTTCCCACAAATTTTCATCCCGCGCTGCAACTTGAGTGAAATCATAGTTGGCGCTTTATCCCACAATGACTCACGCTAAATGCTAGAGTCAAGTCTAATCTCTCTGTGATACATTTAAGATGTAACACCTACTAGATCTGTTGCTCTTGATGCCAGAATCTAATGAGAGAATCATTCTCGGCATGTTTTTAGTGCCAACAGCTCATAGGTCTTCCAGTGTTTTAGCATTTGTATAAACAGCAGAGAATTTCTCGCTGTGTAACTGTGGCAGTGAACTGTTTTAAGCATTATCGTGTAGCACAAGTCCCGCTCTTTATGTAATACTGTGGGCAACGGTGCAGCTCTATAGCAACTAGGGAAAAATTGTTACACAACATACTTTTCCCATTTCAGTGAGACATCACTGTGAGATGGAACCTGTGACAGGCATCCAAAGGCCTGGACCATTCCTGGGTGAAAAAACGAGCTCCAGATGCTTCAGAATGCATGCCTGTCTGCTTGAGTGTGGATTTCCATAGCAGATCCTAATGCTTCCACACGGGCCAGCATGAAACACTGATGTAAATTCTCCTTCATCAGATAACAACCACTCATGGTTTTTCAGGAAATGTTAAAAATGTGCTGCCGGCTGCCTGCCCACATCGCTGCTTAGTACATTACTTCTCGTTATATTAGCTGTGGGTTTTGCCCATGTGCTCTTCCATATGTCCCAGAGGGAATTCTGTGGAAATATTAAACTTTACAATGCGAAGAATGAAGTTTAGGAGCTAAAAGAAATGTTTTATGAAGCATAAAGTGTAAAGTGGCACATCTATGTTTTTGTGCACACGTTCAGTTAGAGGTGGACCAAAAGCAAACCTGCTGAACCTAGAACGGCGCCATGGATGGATTAGATGATAGCAGCTAGTGTAAAAAATTCACAAGTGTAATTCATCTTCAACATACTTTGTATTAAACTGTTAAAGTCTGTTGGAAAATGAGCTTGGAGAGACATGAAATTCAAATTTGTATAATGAGGATTTGGGAGATATGGTTAAACATCTCTCCTGTATGACACATGGTGTCAAACTATAATTGTTAGGATTTATAAGAACGACGGGAAAAAAACTTTAAGCTTCTGCAAAATTTTCTATTTGATTGCCATCAAGTGAAAAACTGATAAATTAAGATGATTTAATTACAATTGTTAATCATATGTTTGTTTTTAATGTCTATTTAGATTTGATGTAAGGGACAAAATTTGTGTGTGTTGTTTTTCTTTGTACACCGACTCCGCCTGCACAATAAAGAGCTGAGTAACCAAACTTGGCACACAGGTACATCTTAGGCCCCAAAAGGGCTCCTATCAATTTCAGAGATTGTCATGTCATCAGGTTGCATGGCAGACACATACGAGTGTGCTAAAATCAACTGTTTTTGTCTTTATGTACGTACATCACCTCAAAAAAGCATCGTATCATTTTACCTTCACGCCTAACAGCACAAACCGGCCAAACATACTGTAGCTTGGGCATGTCGTAGTGCATTAAATATATTCTGATGTTTAAACCTCACAATGGCTCAAGCTCAACATGCAACACTGTTAAAAAGATCCTGCCTGCCTCTTCTGTGAACCACACTTTTCTTCTTTCTTTCTGCATTTTTTCTAAAGTTTCTCTAAAATGCATCCAACCAGCACAGACAATATCCAGGACTTCTAATGTGTCTGATCTAAATCTGTTTTAACCTAATTACTGAAGCAGTGTAGGATGATCTTGGCACAGAGCTATGAATGTCCTTCATTAAACCTGGAGATCTATTCCTGAAGACTACTTAAAGAAATGACAAGAAAGCTTGATGAGAGAGTTCAGGCTGTGTTGAAGAATAAAGGTGCTCATAATAAATATTGACTTTCAAGCGTGTTAAAGTTTTTGGTGTGTATATTGTATATATTTTTTTTTCATACATACATATTCCTAAGAAAATATAAAGAAATGAGAGGCAGCTTGAGACTTTTGCACAGTTGGACCATATGCAACCTGAAGCTGCGGTCTTCCTACATTGTGTGATTAGTGTTGGCTCTGTGTCCTATCACTGGGTCAAGACTGTTTTTGGCCCGTTAACACTAATATTTCACCATCAGTGTGAGAAACATAAAACTGTGGGAAAATCCCTGCTTCTTAAAATAATGTTTATGTTACCAATAACGTTTAGTGTTAAATCACAACATGACATCACCCCATTTGATTTACTCCGGTTGACACTGGACTATAAGATGCAGGACATATTATCCAGTCTGATTTGACTTCAGGTCAACTGTCCAAACAGCGGTCGCTGAGTAGCACTAAAAGCAAAGTCTGTTTTTATTTTGCTAGAAGGAAATCTAATCACCAGAGTGATATAACAAAGCGGCACCGATATCAAGACGTCACCCTGTAATTATAATCACAAGCCGGATCAAAAGAAAAAGAAAAGTTTTCCATTAATGGAAATACAAAACTATGTTTTCTTTTCTTTTTTTTAACCCATGGCAGATTCTTTCTTTTATGAGTAGTCAGCAAATGAAAACCAGACAGGAGTGAACTGATCTGAACCTGGGGGGGTGGGGCTTATGCCAAAGGTTTAAATTCATTAAAGGAGATAAAAGAGCGGTGAGCGGCTGGAAACCCTTTCAAAACTGACTCAGTCAAGGTTTAGGAGCAGCACGTGTAGACACAAACAAGCTTTAATCATTTCAGCAGTGACAGCAGGGGCGTGAAGCGGAGACTGAGCTGGTTCGTTAAGGTCATGTTAGAATCTCATGTGCATCATTAGAAGCATTACAAGAGTAAGAGTGTGGCACTGCTTCACCACTGATCTGCAATCACGAGCTTTATTTTGTAGAAAATGGTCACTCACTTTGAAAATATTTTAATTATGTTTGTTCTACTTTATGTAGCGACTTTATTCAGGATTCTTTGTATGTTTTTGTCCTTTAAGCACTGAAATTCTTATCTAGCCCAGTGGTTCTCGAGCCACTGCAGGGATGGCACGTTTGCTGATGCTATTACGCTAACCTTCATTTAAGTAAAGTTCAACTGATAAAAACTGTTGGATGCAGGCTGTAAATTGTGGGGTGTGAGGAACCAACCTTTGTCAGCCCCTGAAATGAGGCGTGCCAGAAAAAAGTTTGAGCACCGCTGATCTAGCCAAACCTAAAGAAACGTGCTTCTGGTTTCCCATGCTGTAAGAACACATTAAGGTCCTTTGAACAGGATGTCAAACTGAATACTTTTTACATTTACCACAATGCTTGTGGCTATCACGTCCTATATTATACTCTTTTGCCTGAAGTACTACGTGGGAAGCCACCAGAACTTGCAGCAAATAAATAAGAAAAACGCTCCCCTTCTCACTAACTGGATTAAACAGATGACTTCAAAAGAGTCAAACATTAAGTCTTTGTTGGTGGGTCTGAGTATCTGCATACCCGGCTGTCCTCCTGAGCCTCCCACTCCGGGGTAAAGGTGTGGACTTGAGTTCCAGGCGTGCAGTTGGAAAACTGGAAGAGGCTAGCAAACATGCGGTGATTCTCTGCGGTGTCGGTAAAGATGGGGTCCTGAAAGTTCACTCCGTGGGGGACGATGTTGTAATTCTCATCCATCCTGCATGACAGAAAGGGGAAAGAGTCTGTTGATACAGCAATGAGCAAGAGTGAAATGTGGGCTTTCAGTAAAAAAAAATAAAACTCAAATGTGTGGAAACAAACAGATGCACGCAGACAGAAGAATAGATTGTATAACATTTAATTATCACCAGAGTTCCACTGAAAGCAAATAAATGGACTTGTGCAAAAATCGCTATAAGCATTTTGCACAAGTAAACTCACCCAATGTTTGTTTGTTGTCTGAGAATTTAGGCATTTAGTCTTTGTATGATTTTCATATATACAATTTCTTTATCTGGGGCAAACCCCCCCACCCCCACATCTCTAGAGAATTGTTAACAGATCTTGCTCTATTTTTATGCAAATTCAAGCATTATGTGGATGACTCAAACCAGCAAATTACAAGCCAAAGGCTTTTACAAAGCATGTTTCATATCTTCAGGAAGTCTTGAAGCAGTGGGTTTCCATACATCTGGATTCCATCTCATATCCCTCAAGGGACATCAAAAGTTTGGCTGTCCCTATAGGAAGCTGTGTGGGTGTGTGTTGTATATGTGGGTATCTGTGTGTATGTTGAAAGAGCGAGAAGAAAGCTGATGTTTTCCTTCAACAGAAGATGTCAAAGGTGAGATGTAATCACAGTGACTGTGAGGTCTGAAGAAATGAAAATCCTTTTTCTTTTTTCCCCTTTTTTTTCACACAGTATCGGTTTAATACATGATCGAGAGTGCAAAAGCAGCCCATGCACGCGTTCTTCAAAAACCTTACTTTGAGTAAAAGTAAGTATAGCTTTCTCCTCCTTCAAGGCTCGGTGTTAGGTTACCTCATTTTTAACGTAAAAGTTACAAATCCTGAAAAAATTAACTTCAAGCTAAGGGTTTTGCATCGAACATATGACTAAAGCAGAACACTCAATCTGTCTCATTTAAAGGTCCCGAGGTAGGTCTTCAGTTGCATTTTTCTCCAGGCTCAGCTCTGTCCAGGGAGCTTATACTCATGATTGATTGGAAAGACTATTTTAGTCAGAGACTATGCTTTTGGGGCTTTTACAACAGGAAATGAACATCCACTGGAGACTGTGATGAGAAGTTTTCAGTTTGGACTTGATACTATAGTGTCTGGGACTTGATGTTGCACTCCACTAAAACTAAACTGATCTGTTTCAGGTTCAGGAAACAGGAGGTGCCTTGACCTCGCACATAGCAGAACATGCAAACACAATTTGTTTAAGCCATATCTCATCTCCCATCTAAACCATTTGATTTAATACTCTCTAAATATTTGGTTGCTGTGGTGTCAAACACCACACGAAACTGAGACTAAAACCTTTTTCTTCTTTTTTTAGGGTACTAAAAGAATGGTTGGAAAATAAATCGATTTGCTATGTTTGCAATCACCAGGAAACTTAGTTGGATTGTTTAAATATGTAAATATGAAGCTACTAACAGCATAACAGCATATGGCTTTGAATAAGCATCCTTTCACTCACCAAGCCTGTGCTTTCCAGAAGAAGTAAAGGATGTTCTTCTCCTCCACTTTCGCCAAGTGCATGCTCACAGGGGATTTTTGGATCTTGCTATTAATGCTTTATGTCTTGCTTAGTCACACACTTCCTTTTACTTTAGGAAGTGCTGCTCCTGGCCAGCCAATGAACTCCCAGATTGCATCACCCCCTGTTAAACTGTAAGGTGAAATTTTCAGGCTTTGTTCTGATCTCTGCAATTTCTTTTACATGAAGTTACGAGTCTTGCCACACACTGTCATTTGATATGTTGTTATGACAGTGTAATAACTGTTTCCATCCTAGTAATTTCTTGGGTTCTTGAGCTATTATTTTTTTTTAAACCAAACTGAAATGATCTCTGTTAAAAGCAGTACACTGGCAGTCTTTCAATCCTAGATGCCCTGAAGTTAAAAGAAAATGTGGGTAAACATATTTGGGGTTTTTCCTCCATTATATCTTTGGTAAACATTGACAAACACCACTGTATTGCTTTACTGAAGTAATCATGGCTTTTTAATTATCTTCAGGTCTCCACTTAAACACAACTCTGTTGCGACTTGCTCTAGGAAGTTTCCGATAGCGGTCGTCTGCCCTGATTACAGGGATAACATCTGGATGGTTTTCACCATCGCAACAAGGGGACGGCAAAGCTGTCCCTGAAGGTGTGATTAACTCAGGCTGGAAAAAAAATCATATGAAAGTCTTTTTGCTATCACCACTCACAGCAAAACACTATCACACATGTGCACTTAATTCTGCATATATGAGGTGTAACATGTGCTATAGAACATTATTGTTGTTGGCTCTGCCAAATACCCTCATGTGGGACAGACAAACTTTAAACTTGAGGAATGCATTTTTAGTGCCCCTCTCTGAATATCCTGTCTCTTCATCTGTAAGGCGTGTCAGCACACGCTCCTTTTATCTGGTGACACGCTGGTGCATATATAGAGGACAAAAGGTGGTCGTATTGACCGCTGGTGTGCTCATAACTCTCCAAAAATTCTTTGTAGGTTTACCTTCAAGCTCTTGGAAATGTCTGGCTCTGTAATTACACTAGCTGGAAAGCAACAGACGTTTCCTGAGCAACAGTGTTGTTTCTGTCCAACACAGACATTTAGGAATTAACCTGCTCCATACTTTACTTTTCTTTTCTTTTCTTTTCTTTTTTTAAATCTGGAAATTGGTTGGTTATTCGGCACATTAACTGAAGTTGGGATGGTGTCACAGACAGATAATGACTGAAAGAGAATATGCTGTATGGGGGACAGGTGCCAGTTATCTGCCTTTGAGTGAACTTTGAGTGCAAATTCACTAAATCTGTCAATTATACTTTGTTTCCATGACAGATCTCAGCACAGGCCTGATGAGGTGCTGGTTTTCATTGGAAAGAGTGCTACGTGCCATCTGTGGATTTTGCATTATTCATAGAGAATAAATCACATCTGCACTTAATGAGGATGAAGAAAACTTAAACCCACTAGTGATCATTATTTTTCACCATATAAAGCAATGACATGGCTATTGACTAAACCTTTTGTTCTTCTATTCTTTAAATATTTAACTGTCTCTTGTGTCAAAGAGGACCTAAGAAAAAGATGGACAGGTTGCCAACTTAGTCAGGTAATCATCTTCTGATGCTGATGTAATGCAGTCAAATGCACATTTAAGCGTCTTTCTGACCTGTAGTAGATCATCTGTCAGGAACAAAGCACACAGCCAAGTGTTACACACACGCATATTTGAGTGTTTACATATAAAATCCTTAAACGCTGTCAACTTTTGTCTATACTTCCAGATTGAATATATAGGTGAAATTAAATGCAACATTTGAACTAAGCATCTTGTACAGGGGGGCCCGATTCCTAGTATACCGTTTACAGTCTTCTTACCAAATTAAACCAGGCGCTTGCAACTTAGGTGAGCATGGTGTTAAAGTCTTAGGAGTGAAGCTTAACTGAGACTGGCATCAAATCAGACTACAGCTGTCTGTTATCACGCGTGATTAATGCCATACCAACTTTATTCATCTGTGAGTTCACCTTAGAAAGAAGTAGTAGTTGTTGTCTTTGGTGACGCTGTAGGAGAAGCAGGGGAAGTAACCGAGGCCGGTGACATTAAACCTGGAACCCGCAGGAACCTCCAGCATGCTGCCCCACGCCTGATCGCACAGGAGCTCAATCTCAGCGGAGAAGAGCAGGTCAGTGTCGTGCTGCCACGGCAGATAGTTATACACGCTGTACGACTCCTTGTGCAGCGCGAGCACCTTGGCAAACACGATGATCTCCGCCAGCTCGGCACGGCACGCTTCCGTCTGCGGTCTCCAGTCATGGGGTAGCTGACACCCCCAGCTCCCCTTGGGACGGACGGCTGCAAAAATAAACGCCAAAATAATCCACATGGTGTGACAACGCGGAGACAACCGTTAGTCAGGGAGGCGCACCAAGGCGCGCAGTGCTGGTGATGGATGAAATCACTGAGGGAAAAGAAGAAAAAAAAAAGCTGCAGGGATTTCGCTACAGGCGCATACTTCCACCAATGCACAATTAATATTTAGTTTCAGAGTAAGTTACTTAGGAAAAAAAGTATTGTGAGCAACAAAATAATCCCGTGTATCCTTCACCGTGGTCCTACTACTGCCTCCAGCCACAATTCGTTGTGGACCAGCCCATTCACCTCAGCATCCCCCTGTAAAAACGCTGCCTCTCACCTTTAGGATGGCAGCAGGAGGAGCAAAGAAAAAAAAGGTGTTCCTTCAGTTTCAAACCTAAATTTTCCTGCGAAAACACAATAAAGGCTCGACCTTCAGTGCTGGTAAACTCGGGTATTTAAAGCAGCAAACCCATCGTGAAATCCCAGCAAACAATAGAAGATTACGGGTTTTAATTGAAACTCAATAAAGAAAGAATAGTGGCGCCCTCTAGTGACTATCCACAAGATAGCAGAGGTAGAACTGGAAAAAGAGTTGATAACTTATACTAGTTGCATGTCAAGTGGCAAATATCCAGCATCCATCTATCCATTAATCGTGGGGACAGCAGCCTAAGAAGGAAAGCCTAGACCTCCCACACCTCCAGCTCATCCGGGGAAACACTGAGGCCGAGAGTCCTGGGAGGCCTCCCTCCCGCTAGGACATGGAGGGAACACCTCGCCTATAGGAGGCATTCAAGTAAGATGAACGTGCCACCAATGTTCCCTCTAAGCTGCGCGCCTGCGCAATTGCGCACTGCTGGCACGGCCTCTGCGCACAGAAAATCTGCGTTGCGCACAAAAAAAATCTAACCTGAATTGAAATTAAAATTAATACGTTAACAATTTTGTTTTGCAGTGTTAGTCAGTAAGCGACTGGCTGTTTCCGTATGGGATTAGAACGATGCCACCTTATCCCTTATAGTCCAGCCAATGATGCGATTCACATTCGTGTATACGCAGCTAATCAACGTGGTTGACAGGCTATGACAGCGTCCTTATGTGCCGACACCGGTGTTGTAGCGAGCAAAGCGGCGTGGCTGATGTGGAGTTAAGCCACGTTAATGACAACGTGTCCAACCATTGGAGATGTGAGCAGGACAGACGGAACAATTGACGGAAAAAGTGTGGACTTTATACCAGTTTTTAAATTGTGTTGATAGGCCACGTAAAACCAGAGTTATGATAAAAATATCTGCAATGTTTGGTTTTCTTCCTGAATACTATCGTTGTTTATATTTACTACGGGAAGAAACGGTAAAAACGGCGTATTATAAGGAAAACGCTCGAACGCACTCTCCACCTGTGAGCAAAAAACAACACCAAAAACACCCCCCACCCTTTCCCATTGGTCGAAAAACGTACCATGTCGACCAATCAAAACATGGCATTTGTTGTTTAGGAAGGGGGAAGTTTTAGGAGTGACGGCGGTGTTTTGAGATGTGAGAGTTTTGAGACGTTTAGCGCAAATCTTGTGTAGTTAGTGTGTAGTGTAGTCAATAGTTTTGTTGTGTGTGTCAGAACAATGAGGCGACTGCTGAATGTTACAGGTGTTACAGGAGTGATACATCTCCTG